>JADLZK010010658.1:0-109128 GCA_015847255.1 Hyparrhenia diplandra | reverse complement strand
ATTAAGGGTTAATCATAATGATTATGTTTTTTCTTTTTTTGCTTAGCAGGAACAAATAAAAAGTGACGAAGATCTTTCTAGATGTTTGTGATTGACACTGAAAAATAGCATCAGGAGAAAAGGGTGTCATGGTTATTAAAATTTATTAAAAAATCCTATACACCTATCTATTCTTGTTAACTCTGAACAGCTAACTGGCTGTTTCAAGTACCGCAGAAATACAAATTGATGTCAATTTCTTAACTGAATAGATAAGATAACAGTACAAAACGTCATTAGTCATTTGTGACAGGCATGATTATGAAGGCGCATTTAAGGCGAGGTGATCCGCCTTGTGAAACTCCCCGTCTCACTGCATCGTTCTTTTTCAATTCATTTGTGGGCCTGTCTCAGGCTGCTGGGCGCAAAAACATCGCCACATTGTACCTAGGTGGCGACTTTTTTGTTGCAAGACAGGTGCCATATGATGAGACTGGAGAGGTCGTGGTGAGGCTGGCGTCCCAGGCTGAAATCGTGACTGGAAGCCTTAGGCGACAACTTAAAACCCATGGTGATATAGGTTGCATTGTGGATTGAACTAGCTGGGCTTGCATGGTGATAGGTTGCCTTCTATGGGGGTAGCCTTAGGTGACGACTTAAACCCATGGTGATAAGCTTAGCTGTCAAGTGGCACGTGAAAAGACCACAGCTTTTTTTTGACGGGATGATTAAATGGGGATTGCATATAGGGCATCATTCCTGCAACTGATTATGTATAGGGTAGCATGAGTTATTTTGTGATCTCTTTATGTTTTTCGGTCCATAATATTTGAGGGGATCAGTATGGTATGATTTTTTATTTTTTATTTTAAACAAAGGCTGATGGTATAATGCGAACCCTGGGTTATTGTTATTCAGTCCCTAATATTTTACTTGTGGTTATCTTGCAGGGCATTGGAAGCCTTTCGTCACGGTTCAGCGGCCTAATAATTAACTTGCTTGTGTTTGGATCTACTGGTATCCAGACGATTGCATCGGATGATGTAGCAACCGATATGATCTCAAGATCGTTGTATGGTCAGACTTGCATTGTCACTGTATTTTAGATTGTTATATATGGGCGGACATAGTTTTCCTATGCTTTTGTCTAAAATCAAGTTCGGTGATTTTGTTTCCAATTACTAAATTTCCTGAAAATGCTCTTTAAGATGTGTAATTGAACCACAGGAGTGCAAGCATAAAAAAAAAAAAAATCTCAGTTATGATTGTTGCTGTTGGCCATTATTAGTAGAAGGTTGTGCAACCATGCTTGGGTACTGGGAGTGAAAACACGCTAGTATTGATAACTCTTGCCGTCGGTGACGAGCTGGGCTTGATGGTGCTAGTTTTTTTATCACTTGGATGGTGCTAGTTAAGAAAATATAGTTATTTGGATTCGACTCCTTCGTGAGTCGTGTAACTTTTTTTTTATAGAAAGAAGAGTAATGTTGGAGCGGTTCTCGTCTTGCTGATAGATTTTCATTCTCCTGCATAGGTAGTTTATCATTCTTGGTAGGAATCATCTACTACTAGTTTACAATCTGAACATACAAAGGATGGTATGAACTTGGCAGGCTATGGTGCCGCTGCCGGAGCAATGCAGTGATAGAATTTGCAGTCCAGATGATTTCTGCAGGTTATTGGTTATTCAATTCGGCCTTGAGGGCAATCGCCTATTGTACGTGCGTGTGCGTCTAGAACTTGAAGATAGATAGGAAAGAAGGTGCCCGGTAGCATCCCACGGGGTCATGGTCAAAACAACGGCTCAAATCTACCCAAAAAGTTGAAGAGGTAGTTCAACTAGAAAGCTGGACCATTTCAGAGTTGAGTACTCTCATAGGATTGTGAGTGACACATGATTTTGAGTCGCATGCATGACCTCGTCAACTACCATTCTACCGACCACTAACATGCAATTTTTTTTTTTTTAACAAGTAGTACAGGTGCAGTGCAATGGTACAAACCGCTAGTAACATGCAATCATGTGAGAATTCATTTATTTATTTGTCCAACGTTTCTCTCTTTGTACAAATTGCGTCTCAGCCGACAGAAAACGTGAAAATGTTTTTGCACGCGTGAACGTCCTTCCTAATCATTTTATTTTACTTCACTAGACGCGTCAAATACACTAAACTCGTGAGATCCGATGCACCCAAAGCTCCAAACTAAACTGAAGCCTAAATCCTCTATAGGTTCATTCCTCTCTCGGTCCCAAAAGATGCAATTCTTACTTGAAAGAAGTTAAGTAACTTTAAATTAAATTAAATTTTGCTTGCAAAAATTTATATTTATATAGAAGTTAATAACATTTATGATATTAAATAACTACTAATAATTACATTAATTATGGAATATAACATTTTAATAATAAATCCAAGGTCTTGTTTGTATCAATATGACTTAGAGTTAGCTATTTGGATATGAAGGGATCCAATTAACAGTCTAGTTAATTGTTAGCTGAATACAGCTAACAACTATCTCACTATACTCTGACCAAACCAGCTAATAACTATCTCACTATACAGTCTAGTTAATTGTTAGCTGAATACCTAGCTAATATTTATCCAGCTAATAGCTGGCTAATCCAATATATCTAAACAAGGCTAATGAAGACATAAACATTTTAGACTAGTACATTGCCATTGCCCGTGCTAACGCTACGGTGGCGTGTAGAAAAAATAAAACATAAAACCGTGCTTGGGTAAAGTTTCTGCTAACAGCATCAAACATGGCAGATGAGTTAGCATTGAACTTAAAAGACTGTTATGACAGACCGAACTGCAAGAGAGACAACTTTTTTTTTTTTTCTTTCACTGAATTGAATTGATTCAATTCTGATGTGTCTGCTTCAGAAAAAGGCCCTTTTCGGAAATAGCATAGAAAAAAATGATTTCTCAAGAAGCATTGTGCTTGCTTGCTTTCAGATCCTAGGAATTAATATTATGTATGACCAAAATTCCTGAAACACTTCAACTAATGATGAAAGAAAACACTGCAGCACGAACCTGCAATGCCAACATACTCCTATCCTGCATGACATACCCTGTAAGTTGAAGTGTTTCAGGAAAGCATAGAAATTGTACAGGAGTGAATCTTGCTTGCTTTTATGACAGTGAAGAGCTCTGAGAATATGCAATTCAGTCTTCATCCTGCATAAGCTCACTACCACTGGCCCTCCATCTCATGCCTCTACTCGCTGTCTCCCTTTGTGATGACCCGAGCTGATGATCTCAAGCCTCCGATGTTGTGCCACTTTGGATTCATCACGTGTCGCTCAGCATGTACTCCATCCAAGTATTCATCTTGCAACCACCAATTAATGCAATGTTACAAGAAGAGTTCAAGTAAAAATCATAGTGACACAAAATAGAGTATCAAACCTAGTCCTGCAACTCAGCACTTGTGAATTTGGAAGCATTATGGCGTTGAACAACTACAAATCAACACTTGTACTGCAACTTTGAAAATGAGTATAAAACCTGTACTGCTGGGCTGATGGGCTTCATCAATATTCAGCAACTTTATTAGCAAACTAAAGTATGATTCACCAAAATGTTTAAACAAAATTAGTAAAGCTACGTACCTAAAGCAATATTGTGTAATGTTGATTGGACCGCCTAAATTAGTAATTGAGTGAACAGAGGTGAAAGCAAAGCAAGATTAGAAACTGAACTTGGTTGAATCAACACCTGCAGCAAGCAACTTGACGCTCTGCTTCAGTTGAGAATGGCTGTCCATGGCCGCTTAACGCCACGCCGTCAAGCAGCTGCTTGCAAACGCCCAACACTGACACACATGCAAGCAGGTGCTGGCCATCTCAGAAGCGTGAGTATATATGGTGACACACGTGCTTAATGTACTACTGTTAGAGGGATTGGTGGAGAGAGTATATATGGTGGAAAATTTGAAGGTATTTACTATTTATCCATTTTAAATAAATATGTTATAGATTTTTTCTCGAACAATTTCTATATATACAGTATAATGCCCGTGCTAACGCTACAATTCATTTCCGGATGCACATGAAGACAACAAAACAACAATCAAATTCTTAATATAAAGATTGAACAGGTACCATATGATATCATCCTTGTGAAAGATAGCAAAAGCACCATGGAAAACCAACTTACAACTCGGCAAAATGAGCATACTGACCGATCAATAGAAACCAGTTAAGACATTTTGCAGAAATGTGACTGTGTTAGGTTCTTTTGAATCATATATAGCAAGGAACATGAACAAGAAGATCCAGGTCAGGAACCAAAAAAAAGTAGAGATATAGCAATGAACATGAACAAGAAGGTCCAACCAAAAAAAAAAAAAATGAACAATTGGTAGAGTACGTATCAAACGCTGCAAGTTCCCAATTTTTTCAAATATATATATTCTAGTAACAAATAAAAGGAAAAATAGAATGCAACTTGTGAAAAACCATGTTGAGTCTCTATGACAAATGATCATCACACATATACTGTCGTGTACTGTACTAATGGAGCCAATTGTTTGCACCTCGTGTCTTGGCAGTAGCGGCACGACTTTCTGCTTGAACCTGACACCCTAAAAAGCATATTGAAACCTGCAACTATAAATTAAAACAAAAAAGCATCAATTAGATGGTTACTTGGACATGTGAACAGGTCAGAATTGACAAATTAAAAATGTTATTATGACTCGTGTGAATCTAGCCCGAAGACAATATTCTACTCTCTGTGTTTGACGAAGAAAAAATCCACATTAATAAAGGAAACAAGAACTTACAGATTTCTTTATCTCGGCCATCTTGATTGGATTGTTTTTAATCCTTGCAATTGCATCCTGCTCCCCCTTTGCGTTATTAGGAGTTGGATCCCATTAGTAGTAGCAGATCAGAGTGGAGCTTCCTCCATGTATCATTTGCAGATTAGGGTTTATCCTCAAATAAAGCTCCTGGTGTAGCTGCCTGAAATGTGCAAACGAAAACGACGATCCTATCAGATCCAACCGAACGAAGGAAAAAAAAAACCCGAGACAAGGATGAAAAAATACTTACCACCAGGTCCTCCCGTCGATCCCTCTCGGCACCTGATCCGGTAGACCTCGCTGGCCGCCACCCGTTCCTCGCCGCCAGATCCTCCCGCCGCGTAGGATCGCCGCCAGATCCTCCCGCCGTTACTCAGCCCCTGATCCGGCAGCCGTCGCGGCCACAGACTCCCCACCCGCACCTCCTCCACTCGCGCGCGATCGCTGTCAGGTCCTCCCGTCGTCACCGCTCGTCCTTCACGGGTCCTTCGATGGCGGCGGACGACGCAGAGCCACGTTCGATGGCGGCCATGAGGATGAGGTTGAGCGTTCGGCTATTCTAGATCGGCCACATAAGTGATGGCCTCGGCGAATCCCCATTGATCTCGTTGATGGCTGTTTCCGTGGCGGCCGTGTAGTGTAGGTCATGGTTGATCCCGTTTGCTGGTCGTTCTCGTGGTGGCGCTGTTTTTTTTTTGTCTTTTTTAATCAGCGTGTGCAAGTCCGGTGATTCGAACGCTGGGTGAAGGATGAGGGTTTCCGCGGTGACAAGCGCAGACGTGCGGGGATGTGAGGGTGTCAGACCTGCATCAAACTTTTAATCTCAACCCTCCAATCGGATGATGTTTTTCACGAAATTGCTGATTTCGTGAGCGCCGAGTGGGGCATTATAAGTAGAGATTTGGTCAGATTTATAAAAGCTTGATTTGCCTCAGAGCAAGATTTTTTTTTTTTGTTTACTAAGAATTGATTTAGTGACGAAGCATTTGAACTCCTTTTCTTTTGTACAAGTAACTGCCTTTGATTATTTTTACTTTTAGCTCCCAATGATCAAGAAATTACGAATTAGAACCCCTTTTCTTTTTTGCAACTGCCCTTGATTATTTTTACTTTTAGCCCCCAATGATCGAGAAATTATGAATTAACTATTCACTTCCACTTGCCCACCCAACCCAACCCCTGCCGCGCTGTTTACGCCCACGTCTGACGCCTCCGCCCGTTCCCATTCCATTCTCCCATCGCAACCCCCTGTCTCATCATCGTCGCCACCTCCACCTCCTGACCTCCACCACTATCGGCCTCCGATCCCGCCACGAGCCTCCGGTCGAATCCGAGGTACGCAACGCGCGATTCGCCGCGGTTCACCTCCCCATTCCGCGACCCGATCGATCCGCGCGGCGGCGCGTCGTCTTGACGGATTCTTATTGTGTGGATCTCGGTGGCGTGCGTGCTGCAGGATCCGCGGCGGCGGGCAGTGGTCGGGCCGGCGATGGCGCACCGGGTGGACAACGAGTACGACTACCTCTTCAAGATCGTGCTCATCGGCGACTCCGGCGTCGGCAAGTCCAACATCCTCTCCCGATTCACCCGCAACGAGTTCTGCCTCGAGTCCAAGTCCACCATCGGCGTCGAGTTCGCCACCCGCACCCTCCAGGTAAACCCGCTCCCTCCCTCTGCTCTCGAATCCTTCTCTCTAGATGCGGGAGTCGAGAGATTTATTGCATTTGGTGCCTTCTCCTGGAGGCGGTTTGATCAGAGGCGATTCCGCGATTGCTTGCTTCCGCTTGGACCCATGGGCAGAAATTCGGGACAGCTAAATCATTTTGCTTTGGTGGGTCTGCTGGAATGATTTGAAGGACGTTGTGTGCTCTGCATAGCATCAGCATATATAGATAGATCTGTGAAAGATCTTGTGTTGCTGTGAGTGATTTTTGTTGATAGGTGTAAAGTGAAATTGGTACGGATCATATTTATACACGTGGACAACGAATTATCGATGGAGGTATAGATGTTTCGTCCTCTGCTAGTAAACTAGTACCACAACACTTCAGTCAATACAGTGTTGATTGTGAGTTAAAAGTACAACAGTACCACTAACAAACACCCAGAAGAAAACAGGCAGATGCTTATATTGAGTTGCATGCATGTTGCTCATATGTATCCTTCAGTTTGGAGGTTTCTCTAGTTTGTCAGTTTAAACTCCATCCATTGGCGCATAATTTGCTGCCGGCCATGTCTGTTTCATCTGTCAGTTAAATATCTGTACTCGTCATAACTCTTTAATTGATTGTTTTGTCTCATTGTCCAATAAAACAAGCTCAAGCATGCACTTGTTTGCTGATTGTATTCTAATGTTTTAAGCTACACTGATGCTACAAAATCGGTTTAAATTCCTGTATTCAACTTTGCCAACATGGTTTTAAGAATCCTATTAATTGGGAAAAGATGTTTGTATACTGCTGTTTTAGGTGTAGTTCTGCCATATATTGTTTTTGAGTTCACTGATACATTGTCTGGTGTATTTACAAAGCATATCATCTGTGATTGCAAATCAAACATGAAAGATGAAACTATCGCCTTTACCATGGTCCATGGGTTACAAATGGTTTGTTCAACCTGGTATGAAAATGAGTAACTTGCTGAGAGCATGTAAGTGTATGGATCTAGGTTGGGAATATTTCAATTTTTCTGAACAAGGAATTGTGTGTCATAATGGATATCCTGAGTTCATAATTGTGCTGTTACCATTTAGTGGCTTTGTAAACAGGCCATATCCATGTATAACCTGGCCTGTTTTCTGAAGACATGCCCTTTGATTAATTAAATGCATATATAAGAAAAATCGGAGTTGTTTGGGTGTATTATTATATTGTTCTTTTTTCCCTTTTGTACTGATTTATTGTTATTTGATATATTGTTTTATATTGCAACTTATGAGGTATTTCATTTTGGCAAGTGATTTAAAAATTAAGTTGTTTCTGGGATAGCACTATCGTTCTGTTATGTTTTTCTGATCAAGTTTGGGACTGTGTTACAGATTGAAGGGAAAACCATCAAAGCTCAAATATGGGATACTGCTGGGCAAGAGAGGTACCGTGCCATCACAAGTGCTTACTACAGAGGAGCTGTGGGTGCACTTTTAGTCTATGACATCACGAAGAAGCCGACATTTGAAAACATACAGAGGTGGCTTCGTGAACTCCGTGACCATGCAGACTCCAACATCGTGATTATGATGGTTGGTAACAAGTCTGACCTTGCCCACCTGAGGTCGGTTGCAGAGGAGGATGGCCAGGCGTTAGCAGAGAAGGAAGGCCTATCTTTCCTCGAGACATCCGCGCTTGAAGCTCTTAATGTTGAGAAGGCGTTTCAGACCGTACTCTCTGATATTCATCAAATCATAAGCAAGAAGGCACTTGCAGCCCAAGAGGCAGCAGGCAGTGGACCTCCAAGTCAAGGAACCACCATTAACATTGCAGATTCATCTGCCAACACGAAGAGAGGGTGCTGCTCTTCCTAGGTGCAAACTAAGACATGCTGCTGCCGCTGCAAAAAGAAAAATCTCATGGATCGGACAACACTTTAGGTGTTATGTAGGTGACTCCTTTTGGCCTGTAACTCTGGTGGGTTGTAATCACAATTCATACTTCTGCAAAGAAATTCTCCTCTCAGGTAGATATGATGTGTAGTTTCGAAATTTTGGTAGAGACCAATGTTTGGCAGACTTGCGTGGAGTCCAGCTTCGTGTTTTCTTTCAATGTTCTATCTCAAGTCTTCTGCTGAAAAAACAAAATCATATATTTCTTGTAATTCTACTTGAGTTCGTTGTATTATCAGATATACTTTGATTTCTGTGCTAGAACATCAATTCGTGTTTGCCGTTCAATTCTTACGAACTGATATGCTGTCCTTCATGGTTTTGTCCCTTGTGATGGTTCATCCTGATTGCAACGTTTGATCTCCTCCCTTCTCACGTGAACCATACTCAAGTTTTTTCACATAACGCGTCATGATTGAATGATTTGAGTATGCGGTTCCTTGTTGCTCCAATCTGACAGAATCAGTTCTTCTCTATCAGCTTTAGCATAAATCATCTTTCCGGTGGCACTGCAAAGCTGCGCTGTCAGTAATGAGTGACCATGCATAAAATGTGCTAATTACATCAACCTCATTTCAAACTGTTGATGTGTTCGTCTCTAGCTTTATATATCCATATGTACCACTCTCCTGATCTAATCTGATCCATTTCGTGACAATTTATGCTTGGCAAGGGGATACGTATTTTTCATAAGAACCTTAATAAAGATAAGGCTAGCAAAGTCATCAGTTCCCTATGTTGCATCCTTATCACTGTCAGAGTTTCTCCGAAAATTGGTAAGATCCTTATTAAAAAAAAAAAGTGGGAGAGATAATTCAGATGAGCAGTTTTGAAAAGACAGATCTTACTAGCATTCTCAGAAAAACTTTCAAAGATTATCCATCCGTGTGTCCACATTTCTGTTCTTCCAGTCCGAACGACTCGTCTGTTCTCTATATCTTTTTGCCCTCGTATCATTCTCATTCTGACAGAATTGATCTCTCTGCTTGAGCATAAATCTCTTTCCAGCTTGCACTTTGGAACTGCATCTTCTCTGTCAGTGTTACAACCATGGATTACTCGTGCTGGCTACTACGACGACACTCAGCCTCTTGAGCCTAACGTTTCCTCTCTGCCCAGTCGACATCTTCTCAGATTGTGCAGATGCCCAGTCCTTCCTGCCTGCAGAGATCAACTTGAAAAGTTTGAACCGTCTGTAAAAAAAAGGCTGGGAGTGCAAAATTCGTTGCTAATTGTTGCGTTGGTTTCGGCCGATATATCACTCTCAGCCGATTCATTTCGCGACAACGCATCCCTTTCTGCAACCACACCACGCACTGGTGGTTCAAATTGTTCAGATGCCCAGTCTTTCAGAGATGAGACTGACAGTGTTGCCAAGCATCATCTGAATGAATGAATCCTGTGAAATGAAACGAGCCATCAGAGATAGCAGCAGATAAGGCATCTCCATTTGCAGCAGCAGCAGCTGCTGCTGCTCCCAGGAAGACGTAGAACCTGTTCTGTCCACACACACAAAAAGAAACCAATCAATCTTTTCAGCCTGAAGCAGATTGATTTCAGGCACAGCAAGCACACTTGCGAAGATGCTCGCCGAAGGATGCGATCTTGTCAACTCCAGAGTCTCCTCCGATGGGATTCCCAGCGACGCAAAACGTTTTGGGTTGCGGAATCGTGTTCTGTCCCCTCGCCGAGAACGTACACAGTCATTGACCGGCTTTTTGCAGGCCAAAGCATGCATTGCAAGCCGTTCGCCCGTTCTAGAAACCTCGGTCGGCCTGGCTTTGGTTCGTAAGACTAGGATCAAATCCAATGCATCTCTGATCTCTCTCATTGTCACTGGTTACAGTGGCAGGCAGCTTTGGCCCTGATCGTGATCTCTCGTGCAGGTGGCCAGGTGGGAGTGGCTATTAGTCATGGAGGGGTCATTTGGTTTTCTTGAAACACGGTGCAGACGCTAATGCTCATGGACATGAGCATCTACGATAGATTCTAAGATTGACTGAAAATGTGAGCACCTATAACGTGTGGTGGACTCAAAACTCATAACGAGTATATACTGAAATTCAGGTGAGAGGCCATCTATATTATATATGTTGAACATTTGGAAAGATCAAAACCGACGCATATTCAAAACACATCCTAACTAATTTCTAGTCTTCTTGTTGGTGTTAGCCATGGTGTGGTGTGGTGGTGCCAATAGGTTGCAGAAAATTCTGATACTTCGTAGGATTCCACATTTTTCTGTGTGCTCCAGCAGATTACATTATTCGTGGCTAGAAAACATTGAGAAACGAACTAGCATAGAAATACAATTATGCTGCTGGTTAACTGAACCCAGATAGAGTAGAAAATTACCCTTCATGATATGGATTGATGTGAAAGGCACTACTGAGTAGGAAGTGCGTGTTTGATGCAAGAGCAACAAGGTAGCTCGTTACTGGCTGACACAAATCCTGATCCCCAACTGTGCTAATGCTCCTATCGTGGATCATTTGTTACCAAATTGGAACTCCAGTGGTTATATTCTCCCATTTAAAAATGGTTACGTTCTATTCTCTGGATTTATCCTATTAAGTAGGGTTTGTGTAGGCCACCTTGCCTGTCATGGAAAAGAAGGTTTTCATCCCACAATATAATCCATATGCTTGTCCTTATCAGAGGTTAGACTAGACCATTCTAGAAAATCAATATATATGACTGGGGTAATAAAAAAAATACTCACGTGTGGTTGGAATGCAATCTGCCACTGAATTTTTATTCCAATTCCTCTCTAGATGCAGTTTTATTAGTGTAGGCCAGGCGTTGACCGGGAGATTGCCCACTAAACTTGGAGCTAATCATGTTGCTCCCATCATGAGATTTTGGTTTGGGGGATTCCATGCTCCACATCTCAGGTAAAAAAAAATTGAATTATTGTATCTTGGTGAACCAAATGTTCATGCATTTTACTGAAAAAATCAAACGTATATATATACAACTAAAATACCTGTCTTTCCACTCTTCCATCAGACAACCTCAACAAGACTACCAATATAACCTTGTCTACAGGCTACAGCACATCTGAATCTTATCGGATTGGCATCTTCAGAAGAAAGTAAGCAACCATGTATTATTTCCAGCACATTGCACATGTCCTGATTTCCAATCAATCCATCAGGCTCGGAATGACCGCTAACGGCTCTATAAAGGCACCAGTGGTTACATTGCTACATAATCCTTTTTCAAAAAAGCCACAAGCATTCCAATTAATGCTTGTCAAGACTATGTGGCCTGGAATTTTGAGAAGTCTGGGTTGTTTACTGTCAAGAGTGCGTACAGATTGGCAATGAGGATAGAACATGGGGAGGGAGCAATCTGTACTAGCTCTACTCCTTCAGATGGTAGGAGGGCGTGGAGGGATCTGTGGTCTATCAAGGTGCCCGAAAAAGTCAAGGTGTTTGCATGGAAATTGGCTAATAATGGCATCCCAACTCAGGCTAACAAGCATTATAGACACATTGTGCAACAAACAGTTTGTGAGTTATGTGGATACATACAGGAGGATTGCTACCATGCGTGCGTGAGCTGCCCTCATGCCGCTGCTCTTCGATATGCTATGAGAGACCATTGGGCCCTCCCTGATGAGGGTGATCTCCACTACTCAGGGCCCCAATGGCTGCTAGTGCTAATGAGTCAGTATTCAAAGGAAGTCATGGGCAATCTATTTATGGTGCTATGGCGTGCTTGGAGTGTTCGGAACAGTGTCTTGAGGGCAGGTCAGCAAATTTCAGTCACTAGCTCTGCAATTTTTCTAATCCGCTATATGGACTCTATCCTTCAGTGCCACCAGAACAATTCCCAAGCTGACAACAAGGGCAAACGTTGTGTTGTGGTCGGACACAACAGGTTGCCAGTTTCATCTCATGCCAAGAAGAAGTGGTTGCCGCCGTGCCAGGGTTGGTTGAAAATCAATGTTGATGGTGCCTTCTTACCTGATAGTGGAAAAGCTGCGTTAGGGGTGGTCATCAGAGATCACGAAGGTCGGATCCAGCTGGCGGCATGGCGTGTACTGCGACATTGCCGGGATGCGGAGGAAGCTGAAGCTGCTGCATGCCGTGAAGGTCTTATACTGGCAGGTCGATGGCCGGACATTCCTGTGATCCTAGAGACAGATAGCGTCGTGGTGGCTGTGAAACTGGGGATGCCAATCCTGATCGGTCCTTGCACTGGGCAACGATCCAAGAAGCTAGGCTGCAGATGCTGGAACTTTGTCGAGTCGAGGTGGTGAAGATTAGTCGTGATCAGAACAATGTTGCGCATCAGCTTGCTCATTATGCTATTAGGTCTAGTAATAGTCAGGTCTTTTTTTTTTGTTTTCCCGATTTTGTCGAATCTTTTGCTTGTAATGATACACTTTAGTCTTTTATAAAGTCCTTTTTTCCTCAAAAAAAAAAAATTGACAGTAATCAGAAGGCGCCAATGGTCGACACGTGGACTGGCACCACTACCCACAGGCCAGTGATGCCACCCCTCACTAACCTCTGGCTTTGTAGGATTGGTCAAAGCCTGATAGCTTCACAAGATCTACTGAAAGCACAATGCCAATAATATAGCTAGGACCCTTTGAGCATGATGAATTGACACTAGTTTGGACTGTGGTGATGCTCATAATGGGGGGAGATCGACCAAGAACGTGCACTGTGATCGGATAGCTACAACAGATTATCCTGCTCCCACAAAGCCAGGACCGATCAAGATCAGTCACTCTAAAGCTCTCCATGATACTTTGCCCAATAAGGGAGGTGTTCATAGTTATCCGACCGGCTTTCTAATAGTCACTGATGGGTGGACCCTAGCGACAGGCCAATTTCAGCTGGGCCCACATGGTAGTGTCTGGCGACGCGGAAAATGGTGTGTACCCGGAGCACTTGCCGGCGGCTGGAGATGTGTGTTATAAGCATCACCCACTAATAATCAGCTCACTAGAGAGCGTGCTGTGCAAATTTCTGCAGCATTTGTTTCATGTGCTGGAATAAGTTAGTTGGAGCCCCAGGCAGGCAAAGTGGAGCTGCAAAGGTGAGGAGTGAATCCATCCATCGACCCATCACCGATTGCATCCAATCCAACTCCACGTTGTCGGCACTCGGCAATGCAAGTGCATGCATCCACCAGCACTAATTTTCAGCAAGTTTGATGCAATGAAACTGCATAATCGCTGCTGCTAACCTGAGACAATTAAAAAGTAAGAGTATAAAACTGATGTGATGTACTGATCGATGAGGTTCATATATACGTGACAAGATCATGGTTAGCAAGCTTATCCTGGGGCTGGGAGTAGAAGATAATATATACGAGGCACATGCCAAATTTGCAGTGTGAATTGTGTGGATGAAACAATTTCGGTTCCAAGAGGTGCACTTATATTTTAGGAGGGGCTCTAATTATTAACCACGAGTGACGGTCGGATGGCACATCAAAATAGTTATCATCTGATCTTGAAAATGATTGTGCACTAGTAGTAATGAAGACCAGTGCTAATCTTCTTTTCGCACAATCTTAGTTCCTCCGCGCTGTCTTGTAGCCAACTTTCCTTCCGGTCGACAAAGTTTACTGGAGCAAATCCCATCCATCATCCAACTTTGACTGGAATCGACATTTCGAAATCTGACCACTATATGCTACCTTTGATGTAGGCTTAAACGTAGTGAATTCTTCGTTTATTTTTACAAACTGCTAGCAATTTTTCTGTGTTGCAGGCACGTCGATTTCTGTCAAATATAAACAATTAGCACAGACACTACCCAAAGTACTAGCTTTTTTCGACATCGGGCTGTTCACCCAAAGTACTAGCTCAAAGGTATGTTTTGTTTACGAAGTTAGATATTGGTTGTAGCAGAATAAGACCAGATTTTTTTTTAGAAACAAAAATATATTATAGGGCTTCTAGCTAGCCACATAGGCTTCATGATTACAGAGGTTCAAGTGGAAGTGGTATATATATGATATATGTCATATAGAGAGAAAAAAAAAAAAAACAAAGACAAAAGTCATAGTGGAGTGCGACAATATGACACGCTAGACAGTTAATATGTGTATTGTTCTGAGCAAAATAGGCTAATTAACCGTGAAATGAATAATAATGTCAGATATGAACGATGAATGCTCTCTCTGTCCGCAGATGTAAGGACGGACATCTAGAATTTTTTTTACGGAATTTAAGCTGGATAGGAAAACACACGTGCACTTAGTAAAATCACAGTGGTATGAGAATTCTGTTAAAAGGTTGTCAAAACGGACAGACCTCTAGCAATCATTTATTGTCCTTACATCTATGGACATATTTTAAATCCTAGATGTCATTATATTTGTGGACCGAGGGAGTATAAGTTATATTGCCTTATACCCTCATCCAAAACTTAAACTCACGAGATACACTAAATCATCCACATTGTTGTTACGATATGAGTTAAAAGGTATATCATTGAAATAGTCACAAAACAAAACAAAAACATGTTGTCATCGAATCGGTAGATTTTAATCACAATTGACAATAATAACCAATGGATCTATTTCTATATGAAAAAATATTATGGATCTATTTGGCAATAGCACGGATTGAAATACAAGTTTATCTAATGACTGCAGCTAAAGCTGGACGGAAAAACTTCGAAGCCCGTGAGCTCACTTTCGGCTCGTGGCTGACTCGGCTCAGCCGAGCCAGGATTTTAGCTCGTTAGCTATAACGAGCCAACTCGAAAGCTAGCTTCGAGGAAGCTCTCGCGAGCCAAACGATCTACACATTTAGGAAAAACAATAAAAATATATATTAGTTTTGTATTACTTTATCATACATTATATATGTTAGCACATAATAAGTTTATTTCAATTTAAGATGCTTATTACTTTTTGCATTATTACTATTTTTAAACTCTAGATAAATATTATTTTTTTTATATATTTCTAATATTAGACTCGCGAGCTTAACGAGCTAGCTCGAACTTTTAACGAAGTCGAGCCGAGCTGGACTTTTGGCTCGTTAAGGTAACGAGCCGAGTTGGCTCGTATCCAGCTTTAATTGCAGCCGTTAAAAAGAAAATTCAAAGTTTGAAAGACTAGTTTATTCTAATGATTACAGCTATTGCAATGCCATCCACAAATAATATTCTGGTGGTGGTAGTACTACTTGTCAGTTGTCACTAAGCAGTAAAACCAACAGTGTTTTCCCCACTTCCCAGATATGGGCTACCTAGGAGATAATATTCAGGAATAAGAATGTGCTGGTTAGAATACACGATGGTCACTTCTGATTGAACCTTCATGTTAAACTAGCGTTGTAGGTAGCTTTATTACCCACTAACACACAGAATGATAATGAGCTGGGGACCCGGGCTTGTCTACTAAAGCTGTGAAAATTGAGCAAACTATGGGCTTAAAAGACCTCTTTTACTGTTTTACCCTAACAAAAGCATGAAGAGGAGAGTAAAAGTATCATATATAGATTTTTAGGAGACTTTCTTTAATTCTCTCTCTAGAACCAGAATCTTGGAAGAATGGCCTAGAGCAGTTACAATAATAAGCTATAAGCCAACCTAGTCGCAATTTTTGATGATATGGAGGGGAAGGGAAGAGAGAGAAGAGAGCTTGGCTCTTGTTCTAGCACCAAGCTGGGCACGGATGCATAGACATTAATGGGTCCCAATAGATATGGATGTGAGGAGGATAGGAAAGAGAAGGGAAATAAATAATAATAAAGAAATTTTGTAGCCAACTAAGGTCGTCCGCAATGGTTAGCTATTGAGCTATCTAGATGTGACGTGGCAAGAAAAAAGTAGGAGAGAGAGTAGTCACTAGTTACATGCAAATAGCTAGACTATTTCACGTAGCTCAAGAACTTGTGAGAGAAACCTGTGAGTCCAATAATATAAAATAGTCTTTATTGTTGTCTCTCATCTTCACATCAGCCGACTACGTAGCTACCACTAGCTATTACCATTGCGGATGCTCTAAGAGACTAGTTGTTGTATAGCTTACTTGGCTTATAACAAGCACTTGGCTCTACTATTAGCCATGCTCTTATTCTCCGTCCATTCCGTTTGTCCTAAAAATTGCATAGAAGTTGTAGAAATGATGACGTGTATATCGAGCATAGTAATGAGTGCATGTCCTCACCACCAAAACTGGCACATGCACTCATTTCAGGTGCCTAGATCAGGAAGTGAAATCATCAGCCTTGAAAGCTCTCATCTCAACAAACCAACCATAAAAAGCTGAATGGATACGTACCAAAGGCTTAAATGCATACGCGTATGCAATCTCAAACGCCCCTGGCGTGGGAAACAAACATCGGATGGATACCTGCGCAAGCGCAATGACAACGTTTTTTTTTTTTTTTTTTTTTGACAAGAAGCGCAATGACAACGTTAGCCAACGGGAGAAACATCCAAACGCATGCGCTCGGCGCCCGCGTCACCGGCTCGCGGCCATCCGGAATCCAGCGGGTTGCACCGCGTCACGCTGTGACCTGCTGTCTCGGCTGCTGCCCATGGATCGGACATCGGAGGCCGCTTCTGAGCGCGTGCGTTCCTCCTCAACCGGGTGCCTGCCTGCTGCCGCCTATTGCTATGGCTGGCGTCTGCAGACTTCATCCGGTTCGGAACTGAATTGGCGACGTATGTACGCGTTTGTATGCTTGTAGTAGTTGTAGCTGACAGACAACCGAGATATGGGAGTGGCAGCTATACATACCCATACAGTTTCTAGCTGGAAGAAGGATCTTAAATACCCATTTGTTACTCCCTCCGTCCTATAAAAATTATCTTTTGTATATTATATCTTGTTTGACCATCCTTCTTCGATGTAGGAGTTTAAATGCATACGTTTTATCTGTCTCATAAAAATTGTTATTTTTTATTTTACATCTTGTTTGACCATCTGTCTTTGACGGAGGACCTTAAATGCATACTTGTTACTCTCTCCGTCCCATAAAGATTGTCATATTTGACTTTACATCTTGTTTGATCATCCGCCTTAGAGCAATTCCAAGAGATGTGTTATCCTTGTTAGCATATGACATTTTTAGAGAAAAACTAAACTCCAACAAAAATGTTATACGGTTTTGTAAATAGCAAACATGTTATTCCTAAAATCTCGATGGCCATATATAGCCAACCATAACCATTTGCTATATGGTTTTGTAAAATAGTAAGTCTATTGTAGATCTCTTCTTTTTTTGGAAAGTTTTATATTTACAAAATGGCTAAATAATGTTATTTGGCTAGCCAAACTATTGGAGTTGCTATTAGAAGGAGGACTCTAAATGCATACTTGTTACCGCCTCTATTCCATAAAGATTCTCATTTTTTTATTTTATATCTTGTTTGACCATCCGAGGACCTTAAAAAGCATACTTGTTACTCCCTCTGTCCCATGATGAATTGTCATTTTTGACTTTATATCTTGTTTGGCCATCTGCCTTGAAAGGAGGTCCTTAAATGCATACTTGTTATTTCCTCCAACAAAGATTGTCATTTTTAACTTTACATTTTGTTTGACCATCCATTTGAGGAGGAGGAACTTAAATGGATACGTGTTACTCCTTTTCGTCCACTAAAGATTGTCGTTTTTTGACTTTATATCTTGTTTTGACTTTTTTATCATTAAAATATAATAATAATAATAATAATTTATTTTATAATTTACATAAAAAAATTTTTAAATAAAACAAATGGTAAAACAAAGTCAAAATTAAAAAAACGACAATCTCTATGAGACGGATTGAGTACGTTACACATTGCACCGCACCGTCATCTGCGAGGCGTGCGTAGCGCTGTCATCAGCAAAAACGTCGAACAACAGAGCACCACCATGTGTTGCATGCGCCGAGATGCAGAGTCAGAAATATCTTCTTCAGTTCAGTACATGATGACAGCACGTCTGGTGTGCTTCGTGATGAATTAAGAGAAGAACTCGCCCAGGAAAGCAGGAGATATATTGCTATATACTCCGTAGTATAGTAGACTAGTATAGTATGGATAGATTTTGCAGATACTAGTACAGATTTTGTATGGATAGATTTGCAGATACTAGTACAGATTTTGTATGGAAAGATTTCCAGAAATCAATCGATCTTGGGCAGATAATTCAGTAGCAGATACAAAACGCAGCACCCCTTTTAGCTTTTGCACTGGCCTCTACCTCTTCTTTTTTTTCGAAACCAGGCACTTTAGCCCGTTCTGCATTAAGAGAAAAAGGAGTTTAAAATTACATCCTCACGAGCCCCCTAGCGAGGTGCACGGGAACACGCGAGACGGAGCACATTAACACAAATCACCGGGCTGCAACGGTGGCGTTTAGAGTGGTGTGGCTAGTAGGAAACTATGGTGGCCTCCGTAGGAGGCAGGCGATCCGACGCGGTGCCTCCTCTACCTCTTCTTGTTCTTGTTGATTCGACGTGGTACCCGACCACACATTCTTGTTGAGCTTTTGGCTCTCAGCCAGCCTGCGATCTCCGTTATTAGTGCTGCCTCTTTACTCAACAATTGCCACATTAACAAATTCGCTCCATGGATTCGCCTTTTTCCCCCAAAAAAAAAGAAGGGGAAAAATTGCATACCGTCAGGCTCAGGCACCTCTCCTCTCTTTTGCTCGATTCGATTCGTGTCCTCAACAGCGAGAGACCACTGTGAGCGCTAGCGGCGCCTGCCTTTTCCCCTCTTTTCCCATTTCCCTGCTCCTTTCTTCGCATCCCTGCAGCCTCTTCTTATATAAAGACCTGGCGACTCCACCGGTTCTTCTCAGCCTCAGTCCAAGACCAGCATCAACAATGCCTTCTTTGGTCAGCTACTAGATCGATCGATCAAACAAAAACCCTCCTCTTCACTAGCAAATTATTAAAGGAACATTTGGTTGTTGGGATGGAGAAGAAGAGCTTGGAGGTTGGGGTCCTGGACGATGACCACGAGGTGTGGGTGCACGACTCCTCCGTGGATCACCGCGGGAGGTCTCCCTCCCGCGCCACCACCGGGTCCTGGAAGGCCGCAATGTTCATCATCCGTGAGTAGATTGAGCTGTATGCATCGATCAGTTATCGTGGGAATTTCTTCTAGATAACATGGGTTTTTTTCCCTTATTTGCAGTGATTGAGTTCAGCGAGAGGCTGAGCTACTTCGGCATAGCCACGAGCCTGATGATATACCTCACCAAGGTGCTGCAAGAGGAGATGAAGGTGGCGGCCAAGAATGCCAACTACTGGATGAGCGTCACCACACTCATGCCCTTACTCGGCGGCTTCCTCGCCGACGGCTACCTCGGCAGGTTCTCCACCGTCGTCTTCTCCACCGCCGTCTACCTGCTGGGTCTGACGGTGCTGGCGACGGCGCAGCTGGCGTCGGGGCTGAGGCCTGACCACTCGCCGCGCCTACACGAGGCGCTCTTCTTCGTGGGCATCTACCTGGTGTCGGTCGGCACGGGTGGACACAAGCCGGCGCTGGAGAGCTTTGGCGCGGACCAGTTCGACGAGTCCCACGCCGCGGAGCGGGTGCAGAAGATGTCCTTCTTCAACTGGTGGAACTGTGCGCTCTGCTCGGGCGTCCTGCTCGGCGTCACCGCCATCGTCTACGCGCAGGAGCGCGTCGGATGGGGCTCCGCCACCGTCGTGCTCGCCGCCGTCATGGCCGCCTCGCTCGCCGTCTTCCTTGTCGGCCGCCGGTCGTACCGGTACAGGGTGCCCGAGGGGAGCCCGCTCACGCCGCTGCTCCAGGTCCTCGTCGCCGCCTTCAGGAAGAGGCGGCTCCCGCTGCCGGACGACGCCGCTGAGCTGTACGAGGTCAGGCCGCCGCAGAGTGGCAAGAAGAGGCTGCTTTGCCACACCTACCAGCTGAGGTAAGAAAGAAACTCACGTTGCTTTCCCCGATCGAACGGCCTTTCTTTTTACCTTTCACGATCGATCATATCGGAAGAAAAAGCGATCGCGAAATGCAGGCAATGGCTCGACTAGAACTAGAATTGACGCAACAGTGGCTAGTGCCTCGTGATTGCGATCCGAGTTCATCCATTTTGCTGCTCCTGGGCGAACAATGCAAATCTGGAAGAGATCTCCGGCCGAAAAGCAAATAAATTAAAGGTGCATTGTTAAGCATGACGTATGGTACGTGATGCAGGTTCCTCGACAGGGCGGCCATAGTGGAGCCCGGCGCCGGCGAGGAGGCTTTCGGGCCGTGGCGGCTGGCGACGGTGACGCAGGTGGAGGAGACGAAGCTGGTGCTTGCCATGGTGCCCATCTGGGTGTGCACGCTGCCCTTCGGCATGGCGGTGGCGCAGGTGTCCACCTTCTTCATCAAGCAGGGCAGCGTGATGGACCGCCACCTGGGCCCGCACTTCGAGCTCCCGCCGGCGTCCGTCTTCGCGCTGTCCGCGGTCGCCATGATCGCCACGGTGGCGGTCTACGACAAGGTGCTGGTGCCGTACCTGCGGCGCGCCACGGGAGGGGAGCGTGGGATCAGCATCCTCCGGCGCGTCGGCATCGGCATGGCGTTCGCCATCGCGGGGATGGGCGTGGCGGCGGCGGTGGAGCGGCGGCGCCTACTATCGTCGGCCTCGGCCGCGCGGCCACCGTCGGTGCTGTGGCTGGTGCCGCAGTTCACGCTGATGGGTGTGGCGGACGGGTTCGCGCTGGTGGGCCTGCAGGAGTACTTCTACGAGCAGGTCCCCGACGGCATGCGCAGCCTGGGCATCGGCCTCTACCTCAGCGTCATCGGCGCCGGGAGCTTCCTGAGCAGCCTGGCGATCACGGCGGCGGACCGCGCCAGCTCCCGCGGGGGCCGTGCAAGCTGGTTCGCCAAGGACCTCAACCACAGCAGGCTGGACCTCTTCTACTGGCTGCTGGTGTGCATCGGCGCCGTCAACCTGGCATTCTACGCGCTCGTCGCCACCAAGTGCTCGTACAAGCAGACCGTCAGGGCCGGCAGGGTCGGCGACGACAAGTCCGCCGACGTTGGCGACGACGTTGAGCGCGCCGCCGGCTTCGTCGCCGCGTAGGTACGGTGTGGTCGTGCATGTCATTAGCAGCTATAGCAAGATGATCATCGTGTTAATTATTATTAGCGGCTAGTAATAATTACATAAGAAGTGTACGACAATATGACTAGCTAGCTTGCAGTAGTCGCGTCGATCGTGTTGTTGCTCTAGCGCGTGTCGTGTTCGTGTCACACAACTCAGGTCAGGTGTACGACTGGCAGACGCGTCATGGTGTAAGTGCTGTCTGGTTCGTTGTAGCAGTGATTTACAACAGTTATTCTTGTCTAGCAATACATATATCCTAAACAATAAACCCTAAACCATAATACTGTACTAAATTGTAAACACTAAACGTTAAACACTAAACCTAAACACTAGAACACTAAACTCTAAATATTAAACCTTAAATCATAAACCCTAAACACTATAAACTATTTACCCTAAAAGTTGAGTGAGACCTTGTTGCCATAGAGAGTAAGGAGATATATGTGTTGCAATACATAGTTGCGGGATCGATTTTCTCAGCGACTTATCACATGCATTAGCTTAAGTAATCACTCCTGCGTAAAAAGAAGCATGTCAATATGTGCGCTTCGGCGGCAATACAATACTCGGGCGACGGTGGCCATAGGCTATCACGGCGTTCCATTCCCTATGGCACCGGCACTAGGAAAAATCTGCCGCGGGTAGCGCCGCCACCACGCCATGGCAGGCCATTGGGTCGTGGTTTGATGAAAAACTGGCAATGGGCTTAGAAGAGATGAAACTTGAGGAAAGACACCGCCGAGTTGTTAGGCTAAAACACTCCATTCATGTGTACACTGAAAGCCTATAAACAAATAGTGTGGTAGGGAAGGCAGGTAAGATCGGTCTAGTAAAATAGTTGTACAGTAAAAATATCATCAAGTAAAACCAAATGCTCTTGAGAAATTCATAGATGAACTGTAGTAGGCAGAGCACTTTCTTCAAGAAAGGCAAACGGGCCAAGACTATGATACCATGTATGCACATTTGCCTTTCAGGCTGAAACACTCCATTGAGTAAAACTTTTCAAAAAAAAAAAATCACTCCATTGAGTAAAACTTTTCAAAAAAAAGATCAACATGCTAGACATAGCTAACAACCAGCTCAAGATGCACTTTTCTTTTCCCAAACTTTTGCATAGGTGTGTTTGGTACCGTAGCTCCTCTAACCCAAATCTCCATCTTTTTACCGCCTTTTATTGTATCTTAGAGTTGCTTTATTGTGTTATGTACTTGTTTTTTTTTGTATCTTAGAGTTGCTTTATTGTGTTATGTACTTGTTTTTTTTTTTTTTTTGAAGCCCTAGTCTAGAATACAAGGTTGTAGTACGTGGACTCAGCCCCAAACACACACCCACTCACACACCACACACAACACCTCCTACGACTAAGCTAAGATCTAAACCATTGTATTTTAGATTTTTGCCAGCGCATGTGTTGCAGCACGGTCGGATGGGGCCATCAGGAAATTATACGGCAAAAACTGTTCCCAGGTGAGGTGCACAGGTTGTGATTCCTGGGAATCGAACCAGCGCACGGCCGCTGGCGCACCTGGCGAGGCAACCAACCGAGCTAGCGCTCGTCCTCGTGTTATGTACTTGTTGAGCGCTTTGCACCGCCTTTATTGTGTCATGTACTCTTCCGCATTTGATCCACGTCCTTATTGATTTCACAACACGTTAAGCCGGGCTAAGCCGCACTAAGCTGACAGCTCTAGCAGTGCAACCATCAAGATGTAGTTGCATAGTCCGATCAGGCGAGCTCGATTCTTCTTTGAAAGAAAAAGATATAATTTTAATTTCCCAAACAATTTGCACAAGATCTAAGGGACTCAAGCTCACTACCACCGCGTCTCTGCAGGGATCCAACTATCCAAGCAGGGGAAGAGCCCAGTGGATCGAGACCAAGTTGGGCTCACCACTTGCTTGCAGCAAACTTTTAAATGTCCATGTCTTTGCTAAGCTTTCAAGACGAGTACGCACTAGTTTAGCAAATGTCAATAGAATAGCAAGAAGACACATTTGCAGACACACTATCTTGAGTATACTCGTGGTGTTCGAACCATGTACGCACATTGCAAACCAAACACAAATCAAGCTAGTAATTTATCTTCTCAGCTCAACTACCATGGGCCTCACGGCCACATCATGCTACCGATGCTCCTACGTGTTAAGCCCATAATTATGTCACTGTACCATAAAACTGGAGCTACCTCATCCCCGGAAGGGATCCTTAGCTAGACAATGGAGCAATTTGTTGCATATGTAATCTAAACTCTCCCCCCCCCCCCCCCCCCCCCCCCTGATGTAACTCTTGAACACAAGGCCTTGCCTTCCACCTCCCGGCCTCGACCGGCATATGTGGAATATATTTTTTGTAGGTGGGGACGTTCTTCCCCCCCCCCCTAAGTTGCCCTAAAAAACTATAGACTAAGCTGCCATATTCCCAGTGTCTAAAGACGTGACGTAAGTATATGAAGATGTGTGATAGCCAACACCAGCCCAAACTGTCAAGTTGCCCCCATTCACCGTAGGAATTGCAAATTTGACAATAGAAGCACTCTGGGGCCTTGGCTCTCCATATGGATTATAGATGGCCATGCAGCCCGTGGCCCGTCGGCCGCGACCCGTGGCATAGGAATTTGGCCCGACCCGAGGCGCGGCATGGCCCGGACCCGGCCCGTGCCCGCGACCGGTGGAAAGGGCGACACGGTGGTGGCCCGTTAATTTGGCCTGCTAAGTGCTACCCCACAGGCAACACCCCAATATTCTAGCTTTGCTAACCACCTAACCCTATCCCTTCCCGGTCCCGAGCCACTCTACTCCCCCAAGTCCGCTCCCCCGCGCCCGGTCCCGGCTGTCCCGCGCCACGCCCTCCTCCCCCACGCCGCCCCCACCACCGCGTCAAACTCTAGGAGCACGCTGCGGCGAGCAGCGTGGGGCATGGCACCTCCTCCATCGTTGTCTCCCTCGCACGGCTCCTGCTCCACATCGACAAAGGGCGGCGGCGCCTCCTCCCGGCACTGCAACATCGAAGAAGGGCACCGGCAAGCGCCTCCTCCATGCGCGGACAACCACCTCCATGCTCCACATCGACAAAGGGCACCGGCAACCACCTCCGCGCGCCGCCGGCAACCGCCTCCTTGCCTCCGGCGGCGCCACGCGGCACTCCCGCCTCCAACTCGGCATGGCGACACGCCGTGCTACCGCACGCCCGACGGCCCACGGGTCGTGCCTTGGGCCGGCGGCGCGCGGCACAAGCACGCCGCCCGGATCGCACGGCCGCCGACACGGTGGCACGGGCGCCGGCACGACGAACTTCGGGCACGGCGACGCACGACACGACGACGACGTGTCGGCTGGGCGGGCGGCACAGCTCGATGGCCATGTATAATATGGATGTTCCTCCCTCTACCAAAGGAATCCCTATCTAGTACTAAATCTGTTTCTAAATATAAGTCGTTTGACTTTTTGAACTCGACTTTAACCACTCGTCTTATTCAAAATTTTGTGTAAAATATTACTTTTTTTATTGTGGCATGCTTTATTTACAAATGGTCTTTAAGAATAACTTAAATTTAATTGTTTTTTATACCACGTTTTAAATAGCGCCGCTATAGCGGGCTGCCACGACGCTATTGCACTTTTTTCCCCGCTATTGGCGCTATTGGCGCTATTGGCGCCGCTATTGGCGCTATTCGCGTGCCGCTATTGCGCCGCTATTGGCGCTTATTCGCGCCGCTATTCACGCTATATAGCTGCAAAGAAGAAACACGGCGCTACTACGGCGTAAAGCTGCCGCTATAAGCGTGGCTATAGCGGCGCAATAATAAATAGCGTCCGAAAATGTCGACGCTATTTTTCATAGCCCGCTATTTAAAACGTGGTTTTTATATAATTTTTTTAAATAAGACGAGTTGTTAAATTTGAGATAAAAAAGTTAAACGAACTATAATTTAAAACGGAGGAGTACATCTTTTGACTAAATGGACTTTTAGTCTCTTCTTGCATTCCTCTTTAAGCCCCTCTCTCTCTATTTTTTTTTTTTCGATCCGCCGCCGCCTCTGCCCAAGGGAATAAAAACCCCAACATGGTCCGGACAAATAAGCACGACACCAAAAACTAGCTAAACACTTACGTGTACATGTGCTGTTTGTTTCCTTGCAGCAGCGACTTCACTTCCTGACATGCATGAGCTTATAAGTAATCAATCCCAAAAAGAAGAATATGGCAAACGTGAACGTCGGCACTCTGTCTCCGACTTCGGCGACGGCGGAACGACGGGGCACCGGAGGCTACTACGGTGGCATGCAGCACGGAAGTGGTGGTCGGTGTTGATTCGAAAAAAGAAGGAATTCTCTGCACTCGTGTTGTACCCCGTGCAGGTGCAGCACGATCGCAGTTGGACTGGAACGCTGCTCCATTCATGGCTGAAACCAGTTTTTGGACCGGCGCACGAATCTGGTGAGCCTCGCTTGTTGGCCTTGGCAAAACTTCTTTCGTGAAAAAAAAGTCGATTCTGTTTTCGGCCCACACTACGAATCCATGGGCCGGCCTTTCTTTCCCTTGTGCACTCCAGGCCAGGAGTCCCATGCGTGAGGACCGAGCGTAGCTCGGTTGGCACGCTCGCCAGGTGCGCGAACGACCGGGCGTGAGTTCGATTCCCGTTGGGAACGAATTTACGTGCCTCACACGGGATTTTTCCCCAGCTTCTCCGGGTGACCCTAGGTAGAATAGGTACACATGCGTGCGCGTTAAGTGGTATTGCTGCCTCCCAAAAGAACCGAAAAGAACTTTCCGATCTCTCCAGCTGCGTGTGTAAAGGCGCGCCGCGCGCGTGTGTGTGTGTGCGTGTGGCGTGAGTGTGGTGTGTGTGGTTGTGTGCGTCACTGTTGTTGTACCCTCTAAAAAAAAAAAAAAAGGAGTCCCATGCGTGCGTTTGCGCATGCTGATACGCCGACACGGCCATACCAGCAGTAAAACTTTTAGCTCCGCCGCAGCCGCATCCAATCGTCCGTTCCCATGTAACCACGACTGGTTTAAATTTAACGCTGAAACGTGGTGCACATGCTCATGGCAGCGGGGTGTGTGTTTGTTTCGTAAACTTTGCATTACGGCTGCCAATATACTAATGCCAAACGGGCGGTGGTTAAAGCCATGGTGGCAACGGAATATCCCCTCCGACGAGACGATGCTCCATTCGATCTTCAGGTCAAGTAAAATATTTATGCGTTCGTTCTGTCCTGCGTGTTGATTTTCGGTTAAAGTAAAAGGGAGGAAAAAAAACTCCCTCCGTCCCCTTTACGTGTCGTCCGGAAAGCGTGTTTGTGAGGAAAACACGGTTTTGTAAAGCGACATTTGGGACTGAGGTAGTACTGTAAAAGCGAAGCGATATTGGTTACGCGTCGGACTCGCGAGTGGACGAAGGAGGCGAGTCGCTGAAAAGGAAATTGGAATGCGGGAGTACGTGGCCGTCCAATCCTCTTGCTCTTGGTTCCAAGCATTTCCTCGTCGCCGCGGTCCCGTCCCTCGATCTTCTGCGCGCGCAGCTCAGTAGCCTGTTCAGGTTGATGTTGCATTGCATTGCATGGACGTGCGCTCTCACGCGTGCACGCACAAGTCCACCTTGTTTGACGCAGCTATGGCTCTAGAAAACTTGTAGATTTCTTAGAGCTGCTTACCACTCAAAAAAAGTTCCAAATCTAAAGTGGTAGACATGTGAGTGCATTTAAATGACTCGTTTCATTGATGCTTTGAATTACATAAAAATATTTCAACAACACTTATATTAGTCTCAGAAATAAATTATAGGTTCAATATAGATCTCATAGTTACAGACTTACAGCTATGCCAAACAGGCTCTTTAGTTCTTCGCACCTATGAATGCACACATACACCATTATATTCTTACATACTCACACCAACAATTGAGCTCATAGATTTTGAGAATGAGAGAGAAGTAGTTCTTGATTCTAGGGATAGGGTGTTCTTATAGGTGGATATCCCATTTTGCTTTTGTGTTTGTTTTGAGTCAGTTATAGATAGGTTGATCCAACTAATTAAGAAATATACCCTCCAAGCATATGCTTTGCTTGCACCTAAAAATCTTGCGGACATAGTCATCCTAAAAGCGAACAAATGTTGCATACATGCGTAACAAGTCTTGGGAAGAAGAGGAGCACATGTTAGACCAATATTTGGTGTCGAGGAAAGAAGGTTGCGTGGGAGCCGCGGGGCGCGAGGAAGAGGGAGATGCGGGCATGGGGAAGGAGTTGTGGCACGCAAGAGCAACCAAAGTTACATGATGCACTTTACTCAAAAAAAAAAAAGTTACATGATGCACTCTATAGCCCATGCAACAAAATTCAAGCTAATATAAATAATATTTATTACTCCGTTCATCTTTTGAACACATCAGTTCTTGTAATTATCTTAGGATAAATCTTTTATATTGATTAAATTTATAGAAAAATGAATAATACTTATGACAATAAACAAACATACTTATGACAATAAACAAACATATTGTAAATATCATGTTATGGTGTATGTAATAGCTGCATTATGTTTGATGGAAGGTACAATTGTGTGTGGCTCCCGGCGCATGAGATCAGGATGAGGGCTGGAATTGGCGGTACAAACATGGATGGAGGATGGACAGGTCGGCGTGGGCCCATGAAAGTGGTGCTTTACTATATATAACTATATATATTGCCCTCGATCTTATCTTCTGTGAGTCATTTCCGCATGTGCACAGCCACGACACTCGGACTTATCAAGTGGGTGTCACCACCGGTCACCTTCTTGGTGGCTCTTTTGCGCGTACTCCCCTTGAGTTATGAAATTTGTTATCCAGCACCTTCATTATCCAAAAATCGACAGAATGAGGGAATGACAACTGAGGTTTCAAAAGAGTTTCATGCTTTTTTTTTTGAGCAAAAGAGTTTCATGGTTGTGCTGCCCCGTTACGTCGCCAGACCTATGTGCAAGACAATCAATTAATTTTACTTTTCTTTTCATGAAACACAATACATAAACACACTCACCTTATATCGCCTTTCATGCAGAAAAAGATGAGACATTATTGATGGTGATATCAATAAGGGCTCTAGTCGTGCGAGCTTGTCAACTAGAATCAACCCTGTTTTTAGCTATGAAAAACAACGATTATCTCTTAAAATAAATCAACTCTATAAATCACCGTAGCGTAATAAGTTTGAACTTTCTTCGTCTTAATGAAATAGCGCAACGGCGTGGTCTCGAAAAAAAAAAGTCACGTTGAATAGAGCCAAAATAGGACTTAAGGTAATGGCTATGTATGTAACGTTCGGTGGTGACAGATCATATGAGTATGACTTATGTTTGTAGCATTGTTGGACAAACAATCAAGTGTGAAACAAAGATGGGAGTGAAAAACACCATGAGAGAGTAGAATGACGAACGACGGCGAATAAGAATAGTAGATTATGTTCAACTATGATTTTTACTGTTGACTGTGGCGACATTTGTTTCTTTGGGCACTATAGCTACTAAGAACTTGGTTGATGCAATTAGGTAGCCGATTAGGGTGATAAAACACAAGTTACTCGTTGGCATCATCATGTGATAGACCAGCTAACCCAAAATTAAAATTTAATCATATCCACAACAATGTAAAGGAGCATTTCTCAATTCAAATCGTAGTAAAGGGTTTCTTCTCAAGTTGCCTGTTTATCTGCCACCACTTGCTCGCTTATCAGTGGGCAAGCTAGGGAGCGCGTGGGGCCCTTGTCCGGACGGGACGGTCCCTGCCCTTTTGGCTTTGTCCGAACGGAAACCGGGACGGTTTCTATAAAGAAGGCTTCTATTAGCCGCGTACAGATAGACAACTCCATCGAGTCCAACCCACCAAGAACAACAACCGGAAGAGAAGAGGAGAGGAGGCTCACCAGTCGCCACCATCAATCAGAGATTCAGACATGAGATCCCATGCGCTGTTCTTCGTCACATTCGCCCTTCTCGCCGTGCTCGCGCAATCCAGCAACAGGCAACACCACCACCACCACCACCACCACTCCCATGTTCAAAGCAGAGGTAGGCTCCCCGATTCCATCTCTGCTCTTGCCAAAAACTCCCCTCTTTTGAGATTTTCCGACCAGTGAATCCAAGATTTTTTTTTTTTGTTTTTTTTCCACTGGTTTCGGCAGGAAAGCTCAAGATTTGTTCTGTTTTCTTGTTGTTCAGTCTGGCTCACGCGTTCCAAATCGATCTCTGGTTTCAGGGCAGGGAACAGGAGGAGGTGGAGGGGAGCTAGCGAGCCGGAGCAAGGCAGCGGCGCGAGCGTGGCCGTGCTGCGACAGCTGCGGCGGGTGCACCAAGTCGGAGCCGGCGCGGTGCCAGTGCCTGGACGCCGTCCCCGCGGGTGCCACCCGGCGTGCAGGGACTGCGTCAAGTCCAGCCTGAGCGCCGACCCGCCGGTGTACCAGTGCATGGATCGCGTCCCCAACTTCTGCCAGCGCCGCTGCACCGCGCCCCGCCGCCGCCGCGGCTCACTGACCGGCCGGCCGGCGACGAACGACTGATTTCTGCTTGCTCTTGACCCCACCAACCGCTCCAACCTTTTACCCACCATACGCCCCGCCCAGGCGGCGAATCATGTCGTCTCAACTCTGAAGCCAGCTGTGGATTAGGTGGTTTTTTTTTTTTTGATGTGTGTAAAGACTGGATTACAGACTAGTACAGAGCAACCAAACCAATCTTGGACGCTGCAAGTCGGTGGTGTCCTTTTTATTTTATTTTTGTATTTTGACTTCTGCTCTGTATCTGTATGGTTGACTCTTCTTGTCTGTGAGGAGATGAGCACGGCGAATCACAAGTTTGGAGAAAAGGCACTGGCTTTTGTATTATGAGCTTTCAACAAGGAACACTCAACACCGGCCACGGCTTGGTGCGGATCTTTTCGTCTGGATTTTTCCGAAAACATGCCTTGGCGTGGACCTTTCGTCTGAATATATTTTGGGAGCAGAGCACAGACGCTCGTGCCTGTTCATGCCTGTAGACGATCGACCTGGACGCTAATCCGGTCTCCGGCGGCAGGTAGGCTGAGAGCCAGGTTCATTCACCGAAACACGGAAACAGGAAGGTTGCTCTGCACCTCAATCAGAAAGGAAGGAAAAATCACTGATCCGAGCCCGACGACAAACAACGCAGCAGTCACTGAGAGGGGAGTCGATCTGGAGAGGCTCCAGGCTCCAGCGACGCTCCCGCGCGAGCGTACACGCAGCGCACGGCGCACTCACCCTTCTGGGTCACTTTCACAGATGCGCATTTCCCTCGCGGATATGCGGCAATTGTACGCGGCGTAACTGCTGCTTCTGTAACGTGAAAGCCTTTGAACAATTGAACAGGTATTTGTCGCTCAAGAGGCAGCCGTGCTTGGTAAACGAAAGGCAACGGATTCATGGCAAAAATCGACAAACCGGTGGGTTGTTGTGTTTAGAATTTTGAAACCGGTTCAGCAACCAGCTGTAGGTCCTGTTTGCTTGCACCAGGATAACGCCGTGCACGGGTGAATATATATGTTCACTTCAACGGAATTTTTTTTTATTAAGAAACGGTATATTCTAACACAAAGAGCAAAAAGTCTCGCGGCCCTTTTTCTATTCCGGAGCAGGCCGGGCAACACACTGGATCCACTCACAAGGAAAGCGGCCCAAGAAGCCGCAGCCCAGCAGCAGGAGGGGAGCATTTCCTTTGCATTTCGGCGGCAGAGCGGAGACGGGCACGGGCACTCCTCCGCTCCCATCCCACATTTAGTCCCACCTCGCCAGCGGAAGGCAAATGAGTCGCGACCTCCAGCTATAAGATGAGCGCCCCGTGCCCATTGTTCCATACTTACCTGGACGGGGTCGACGGGCGATCAAGAAAGCCCGTGGCCTAGGTCAGTGGCCCTCATTGCACTTGGAGGGCGCGCTGGCCTATCATCTCCCCAAGTGGGAGAGTGAACGTCGTAATTTGTGGAAGAGGGGGTACGCGTACGCGCGGCCCCTGCCAAATGTTGTAAATTATTTTGAATTTTGATTTTCAGTTTTATGAGAATTTGATTGATTTGAATAAATTTTTTGAATCATTGGATTTTTTGCTAAATTTCTTTGTAGATTTTTATGAATTCTTGAATCTCTTTTGAGTTGAAATTTTCTACTAGTAGCTCTTTAGCTTTGATTGAATTCAATTTCAGTTTTGTAACCATTTTATTTTTCGAAACTACTATCTGTTATACGTTGCGTTACTAATTTTTAGTACACGTGCGAAACCACGCGGACGAGAGAAAAGCTGACCCGGTGACCCAGCAATGGCGACCCTCGGCCTCTTCCCTCTCCAGTCGCCGCATCCAGCGCCATTCGCGCCCCGGCCCCCGCCGCGCAGACCCGCGCCAGCACACGCCAACTGCCGCACGCCCGCCGCCTCCCAGTCCCAGCCCTCGGACGCCGGGCGCCGGCGATGGACGCCCTCCGCGTGTCGGGGACCGCAGAGCCCCTCCTCCGCCCTCCCGCCGCCGCCGCCACCTCCGGCGGGCACCCCAGGCTCCGCGTACAGTGCCCGATCGATCCGACCCTTCCCCTCCCGCCGCGGCTAAACATAGCCCTTGCTCGCCCCTGCTATTCTAGGGAGGGAGGCGGTGGCTCTCGATGGTGGTGAAAAGTCTGACGGGATGGAGGATGTGCAGGTGCGGACCCATGCGCAGGGCCAGGGCGGCGCCGGGCGTGGCACCGCGGCGGAGGGGACGCAGCCATCTCGTGGGCATCCGTCATCCTCCCGTAAGATATTTTCTCCGCCACCCTCTCGGGTTGTAGCGTTTGGGGGATTTGTCTGCAGCGCGCGCTGGGTGTTGAACTAGCATGCGTTTCTAGTCCCGATTCAACACCTCACACCGTCTGATTGTATGTACTATGTTGTCGAATTAGGTAATCGTTGCACTGTTAAATTGTATGTACAATGCTGTGGAATTAGGCAACTGATGCACTGTGAATTGCTTGTTGAGTACTACTGTTAACTTGTTCAGGGTATTGATGGGGATTTGGCTTCAAAAGTCATAGTGGAATCAGCCTGCTGTACTGTACTGCATCTCAGCAAATATACCTTGCATTTTCAAACTGTTTCAAGCAGTCATAGAATGCATGATAATATAATTTAGGATCTGTCTATTTTTTTCTAAAGTCTGGAGGAATTTGCTGATTTGGAGCTGAAGCTTTACTCCAGTGATGCTTGTCACTGCATTGCTGGTTGGTGTAGAGATTTGAAAATAAACAAATAAAAAGGGGTTAATTGGGAAGCCTATTGAGCCTGCAACCTCTCAGTACTGATGATCACTGTTTCGAACCTAGGTTCTTCTTCCCAGCGTTGGGCGGTCTTCTTTTTGGTTATGACATTGGCGCAACCTCTGGAGCGACCATATCTGTGCAAGTTAGTCCATGATTTGGTTGTTTTTGCATTTTTTTTTTTTTCTAATCGGCATAGAGTCTCACTGCCACTGGGTGTGCTTCTCTTCAGTCTCCTGATCTCAGTGGCACCGATTGGTTCAGCCTGTCTTCTTTGCAACTAGGTCTTGTGGTAATCCAAATTTCTATTCTTCCTAAGCTTTCACTTCTCCTTTCACATATCAGTTATCAAGATGAAAATGAAGCTTCCTTTCTTTTTATTCAGGCTAGTGGTTCACTTTTATGGTGCTCTTGGTGGCTCTCTTCTTGCATACCGCATTGCAGATTTTCTAGGTAAATTAAAAAATCTACACCTTTTTAAATCGTCCTTATCATTTGTTTGGTAAGGATGTGAACAACTATCATCTTGGTGCAGGAAGGAGAATAGAATTGGTCACCGCAGCTGCATTATATATCCTTGGTGCTTTAGTCACTGGATTTGCCCCTAATTTTGTAGTGCTAATCATAGGTCGTGTCCTGTATGGGATTGGTATTGGTTTGGTAAGTATCTGCAGGTACAGATGTTATTTCCTTTTTTAATATGGTCCCTGGTAATTGTTATTAAATGAATCTAATTTAGGAATGCATATTGGAAATAATTTTCTGGGGACAATTAGCTATACATTCACTCACGCTGAGGACCACAACATTCACTGATAATCTGATATAAACTTGTGATGCTGTGATGTCTGATAGTAGTTTTTCTGATATGCTAGTCATTTGCCTAAGTGTGTAACTATTTGGGCGCCAATCTAGCTACTTTCCTGATTTTCTGGCTCTAACAGTAACATCAAAACTAATTGGCTGAGGTAGCTTGGTGGTCATGTTCTTATATAACTAATTAAGTAGATATAGAACATGCTTGCACTTGTTTTTCTGATATTTTGATGATGGGTTAAATAAAACATATTGCTTGTTATTGTTTGCTAAGGTATTTAATATGACTTTCCGCTTTAATTTCTGTGGTAGTTGGCACAAGGTTGTTTGCATGTAGCACTTTACAGTGCCATGTTTTCCACCAACTTTTAACATCTACTTCTACTACATCCAAATTGTCCAATGCTCCATGCTTTGTTAAAAAGGGATTGATATGTCTCGATGAAATACGGGCCCTGCTTGCGTCCAATGACAGTGGCAAATAAAGGGATTGTGCAAAATTGCATTGGCAGGAAAAAAAGATTTGTCCTAGTAACAATTGAAGAGGAATACAATTGCAAAGGAGCATGTGCATATTCAGTTAGGGTTTCGAGAGTCCGTGTTATGCCACTGAACCATTATGGTGCTCTATGCCAGGCAATGCATGGTGCCCCTTTTTATATCGCGGGAGACTTCTCCTTCACAAATACGTGGAACATTGATATCTCTGAAGGAGCTGTTTATTGTGTTAGGAATACTGGTAATTACCAAATCTTCCATGTGTTCTAACTTCATATAGCCATTCCATGCTTGTTGACCATTACATAATTTTGTGCAGTTAGGATACCTTGTAGGAAGTCTTGAGATTGACAGTGTAGGAGGATGGCGGTACATGTTTGGTTTTAGTGCTCCGCTTGCGGCTATGATGGCTACTAGTGATTTGCGCTACGCCCATGCGCTACATCATCATCATGCGAATTCGTAGTTTGCTGCAAAAATACTAATCATTAATAGGGAGGCCATCAACGTTACGTAATCTGAATCCGAAAACAACAAATCATGAGATATTTAAATAATATACATATATATTACGAGAGACGGGGGTGTTCGGTGGGATAAGTCGCCGTTGAATAGCAAACGGCAAGAGAAACAAACATAATAAGTCGTGGGTGTGTTGATCTCCATGACCACAAATCGGGCGTACTAATTTAGCGATGGAGCATATAAGCGGCGTCCACATGTCGGGTTTAGGTTGACATGTCGGGTCCCAAGTCTATGATGTATCTCCGGCGCCTTCCCCGTGTTTTGAGATAAGCAAGGAAAAGTCGAACGTGTCCGTTGAAAACCGACAATGCATAAGGAAGTCACGCAAAGCGACCCATTTTTCATTGGAAACCAAAAAGGGATGTGTACGCTTTTTTTTAAAAACATTAATATAAGGGTGTGCACTCTTTTATGTGCATTCTCGTGATTATTCGGTGTCAAACATTACATATTTCATCATATATTCGAAAAGTTCTTTCATAAGTTTGGCTATACATTTGCTTCTTTTTGGGAGCCTTTCGGATGCTTCTTAGAGTGAATTCACCCAAAGTTTACCATGACTTAGGCCTCAAGTGACACTCCGCACAACGGCTTTTGGGCCGGGAGCAATTGAGATGCATGCAATGCAACGCTGCCGTGTCACTTGAGGTCGCAAATCAGCATGCACGCTTACCGGGGAGGCCGGAGCCAAATCCTAAAATTAAAGGTCAATGGCGTGCGGTGGTTGGTCGGAGCATTACTCGTGAGTCACAGTCACAAAGTTCGATCTTTGTTTGACCATCCCGATGAACTCAACATGCATTTCGAAAAAATTTTATCCCCGGATGGCGATGACCAATGATGTAGCATCCGATGATCCATTGGATCCCCTTCCTTCCTTGCACGCTTCTTGTTGTTGGGACCAAAAAAAACCGACGGCTTTGGGAGCAATCGGATAGGCATGCAATGCAACGCCGGGTGTCATTTGAGAGGTCGAAGATGCCATGCGGTATTGAGCCAAATCCTAAAAAGCTAAGGTCAATGGTGTGCGGTGGTTGGTTGGAGCATGCATCACTTTCGAGTCACAGTCACAAAGTACAAGCAAAGGCGGTCCCTTGAGATGGAAGGAATTGGAAGCGTCGCGAACGTGCTTCCACTATCTATCCATGGCCTTTTAGCGGTCGATCTCTTGTGGCTCAAAAACAAAAGTCGTGATGTGAAGCATGCATGAAGCATCTATCTACGATCTACCTATCTCATGCATGATCGACGGAGAAATGAGTGGATGATGAGAAAATAAATATATGTGCATTTAGTAGGACGGTGTGCTTTCAAATACTTTCCTTCACTCTTTAGCCGGGGTTCATCGAATTGTTCCCGACCATGCATGATTTAGCCAAAGTCAAACTCTCGAGTCACATGCATGCTTTACGGCCGCTTCGATGCAAATGCCACTATCTATCCACCCCAATCGCGGTCTTGATTGCGAAAGAAAATCATAATCATAACAATCCAAACCGTCGCTCATCGACTCTTTCCTTTTCAAAATATGAACATGCAAACTAAAACCACGAGATCCAAATAAGAACCGTGGATGGAAAGATTCATACCTCAAAAAAGAGAGAGGAAGAGGATGCATCCCGGCTTTTCCCAAGAACAAAGACCTGCAAACATGGGAAAACGATCGCTGACGATAAGACATCATAGGACCCCCAAAAATCGGCGAGGGTCAAGACTCGAGGCCCGGCCAAGCCGCGTGATGTTTGGTCACCATCTAGAAACCGCAAAAGGAGCCAACGGTTATGCTATGCACTCCACCTATACAAACACGGTTAAACAAATTAGTGATAAGCACTCGGTAAACCGACCGCAAAACATACGAGGAAGAAGCATTGCTCGCCTAGGAAATTTATCAAACACCCTAGGCTCGCCGAACCGAGCTAGAGCATTGCTCACCAGAAATTTATCAAACATCTTAGCGGCGTCCCATTCATGGGAAAAAAATCAAAGCCGCAACCAAGGGCAACCAGCAACCATCCGGAAAGCGACTGACGGCACCCTACAGTAGCTCAACGGGCAGGCGGGCCCCCTCCCAAGATACCGACACGGCTTAGCATAGGATGCCGTGAGGCGTAAGCACCGCCACAGCGCCATCCGCTTAGTGGCAAGTATGCCGCCAAGACTACGCAATCGCATACGACGATGGGCGCGTGATCGCAAAGGAGATGAGAAGGGATCGGTCACACGAACCGCGGTACCCGCCGTGAGCGGAACGGAAGCGGAAGAGCGGCCGGTGAGCTCTGCAGCGAGCGCAAAGGGAAAGGGAAGAGACCTTCCCGCCGGAGGCGTTGTCTCGCGGGAGAGGAAGCCGGCGTCTTGCGGAGGAAGCCACACGAAGAGGCCGGGGCCCACCGTGAGGGTTCCAACCAATGAGCGACCGAAAACGCATCGAGCGGTCGAGCGCCGACTCCACGCGAACGACGCGCCCGATGCCCTGCGGCACGCAGAGACGCGACGGTCCCCTCCGATGCGGCGGCGCCGCGCGGTGCAAAGCCGTGCGCCCGAACCCTGACACCTGCACGGGCGGACACGCCGGGTGGGCCCGGCGCAGACCCATCGATCATCACGCAGAAGCTTCGAGCGTCGACGCCCGCGGCGTATACCACCGGCTTCATACGGCGAGGAAGCGCGTGTCCCACGGCGCGAGCCGACAATCGCGCGAAGCCCAGCGCGCATGCCGCGGCCGCTTTCGATGACGGGCGGCCCGACCCGCGGGGCGAGCGCCGTGAGCGAATGCGCCGCAACGTCGGACGGCGGCGATCCGACCCGCCGTGCAGCCCAGTGAAGGCCGTCACCGATACTCATCGGACTGGCGTGGAGGGATCTGTGACGGCCCCGTGATAATGGCTGGCCCCAGGAGGCGCTCGAACCCTGGGACTCTCATAAGAGAAAAAGAACTAGATGTTTTGGCGCGCGCCTCGTGCGCGGAGGTGTTATGTTATTAGGGAAGACGAACATGCATGAGCAATAGTTGTTGACACAAATTGAATAGGAAAGTTTAAGGGTGCACGACCCGAAAGAACCGAAATCCACAAACGTATGCTCAGAGAGCACGCGTACACTAAACGAACAGAGGGTACATAATCATACAACGAATCCAAAGATAATGAAACATAAGCGGGGCCGGAGGGAATCTATCGTAAAGCACGAACAACACCAAATGCTCTCACAAGAGCTAAACCATGTTGAAAGTAAATGTGCATACATCACAAACGGAGCTGAAACCGCAGCCAGAAGCTCAATCAGTTCTTGGTACGCATTACTACATGAAGGACCTCAATGGCTTATCGAAGAACACGATCCCCGCAAGCGCTCATACGGTATCTAGATTCTCACCGAGATGCAAGCTAGTGTAGCAGCTTGGTCCGTGCACAAAATGAGTATGCCAACAACCCTATAGGTCATACATGGGTGTGGCCAAAGCAAGGGCTACTTGAGTAATAAGCTTATATCAACTAAAGAAAGAAGTTCATGTTATCAAATAAGTTCTTGTTTGCCCTAGAGGGCCATCAAAGGGCCAATCGAACACGTAAGCAATGAGACGTTAGTTTCCGATGCGAGACACCACGCCAACCCAAAAAAAAGGCATAAGTCTTCTCTCGACGGCCGGATGTTAGCGAGCCACCCACACAAAAAAGTCCGGATATGCCTATTTGTTCCCGCATACCTAAAAATGACCTCGCTTGTAAATTTAGAAAGCCATACATGGTGTTATCAGCATGCCGAAAGCACAATTCAAGGTGCCTATGAACCAGGTCAATATTGCCCATTCTTTTGGAGGTAGAGTGACATGACTGCGTTCTCAAATGACGCTATAGGGTTCTTGGCACAACGTTTTTTTGCGCTTAGAATAAAGGGCTAATGCTTCGCACAACACGTATTTTACTTAAAAATAAACTAAGATGTATGTCACAAAGGCAAAATGATTCCATATGTGTAGGCCTCAAACTATAGGACAAAAGTAAAAAAGGCTCTTAACACGTGGAGTATACAACAGACTTTAAGACATGGGTCACAAATGAGCATGGATGGTTGAGATATCACCTATAAAGCGTATAATGGAGGGGAAAGACTATTCGCAAAGATAGCACATGTGTCCTCGTGGCAATTCAAACCATAAAATGCTATGATATTTTTTTAACCAAGTTGGCTAATTTTTGGACACAAGGCAAAGCGGCATACGCGAAGGTCATGGTTAAATAAGGGCCTTGAAGTTAAGGGTCAGTACCTTATCTACCCGCCGACCAGAGCGGGAGACTCTTCCGAGAAGAGCGCTCACCATCTGGACGCCCGACTTCGCATGTGCAAATACAAGCGAAGTTACGAGAAGACGCCGTGGATTAGTACGTATGATTGAAGCAAACAATGGTTCGTAATTCACAAAACAACAAGAAGAAGTGAGGGGAATAGCGTGCATGGATCCAAATCAGAAAAATAGGGACCGGTCGATCCACAAGAATAATACACCGTAAGCATACCCGAGTCCGGTGCATCCAAAGCAAAGACCGTAGTTTCTTCATCATCCGCCATAACAAGCTTGCGACGGGTTTTGCCGCTTCGCCCGACCACCGCATATTAGTAGCAATTAGTCACGTATGCGAAAACCATGTTGAATAAGGCCGAATCGCGGGTCGATATTACCCCCGCCTTTACGCTTTGTTTGATAATCGGGTGTCTCGTGGAGAGTCGATTGAGGGTGCGACCGCAGAAAACAATGGACATGAGATTACAAAATGACACCACGAGGTAGTAATTGCCCGGATCAAATGAACATCAAGAGTGAGTCCGTTATGCGTACAAAGGGTGCCATATTCCACTTTAAAACCAGCTTGAGCAATCGAATTATTAAGAGAGCAAAGACGCACCCGGTAGGATTTCATGAGCCCTCCGACAAACAAGACGACAATTGGGACAGCCTCATCCCCTGCTGTACACACCCCGAATATCGGCGGCGGGGCCCTCCGTCCCCAACAGAGTGATCTTGATCTCGGAGTAGCCGCAGATAGGAGAATAATGATTCGGGGTAGACATCAAAGGCGCTGCATAACAATAGCACAAAATGATAAACTATATGCCGAATAGACGATGTAGCACCTTAGGTCCCTAAGGACGATGTGCCTTGACACCGTAGGGCGCTTGTTAGGCGTGAACAGTCCGCATTATCGAGACCTCCACCGTGTTCCAATAGTATCCGTGGGTGATAGAATCGGAAAGTAGAGTAAATGAAGGTAAGAAGGATCCAAACCATTTCGCTTGGCCAGCCCGTAACTCACCAAGAAAATTGGTAGTGTCACCAAAGATGGGCGCAAATGAGGCCATCTATAGGAGTGATCCCGTATGCATATCTTGGAAAATCGGGCGCATCGGTCCCTGCGGTGACACAAGGGTGTGCGTGGTGAACTCCACCATGTATGGAGCATCAACGCCCCTCAGCCCCGACTTTGCATTGAAACTCAAAACGGCGAATGACATAAATGCCATCTTCCCCGCACAAAGCGGGCTCTTGGCTTCAACTTCAAAAAGGGGATTTCAAAGATAGAGGTTGTTTCCCCGCAAAGAAACAAATGTAGCAATATAAACAAACAGATTACCATAGAATTGTATGGACCATGCATCACCGGGTGCAAGGTCTATGCTTCATTTATGGGCTGCACTATATTTTCTATGGAATCGAGGTCTCGTAAGTCCTTAGGTAGAACAATGCCAATCTAATACAAATCAAAGCTTTGTTTTGTGTATTGCATGGTCGTTGAACCAAATGCAAGTACACCGTAAGAAAATAAATCGGGGTTTGTTTTGTGTTGTCGCTCATTATGTGTTGAGGTAGCGAAAAAAGAACGTGAGACGCACCTGCCGCCAAACAAACACAAGGTCAACATGTCAGATATGGGACCATCGCCGGTTCCTCCACGATATTCCCACTTGGCGATGCCCAACACGATGACCGCATGCCACCACCGTATTAACGCAACGACAGGACAAAGACGTAGAAGGCCATTGCCCAAGTCGCATGTAACCACGGTGTCAAGAAACCATATAGGTAAGCGTGAAATTTGGACGGTGCATCGAACAAAAGGAGAGTAGCAGTTTGAAAACTTTGGATAATGTGGCTATTTATGAGAATATATAAAGATCCATGGTAGAAAGAATCTCGTGGCAAAACATACTCAAAATAGAGAAACAGATACAAAAGACAGAGGGCTGAAATAAGGAACATATAAGGTGTATATGAAACTGCTGGCATAAAAATCGAAAAACCTTCAAACAAGACCAAAGGGAAATCACCTAACAAATTAGCTATTCGCACATTGTGTCCCTGTCAAGGTTGGTTGGGCTACCCGCAGACAAGATCTCTTGGTAGACAATATTTTGTGTTTCATCCGTACAATAATAAACAAGGACAATGAAAGGGCGGACTCAATCTAGGAACAAATAGGGCCAACCTTTCAACAAGATCAACGTAGTCTTGGGTGAAATGGCCACGACCCGATGCACCGCAACATTAACCGGCCTAATGGAACAAAAACAGGTGCAAAGACACCAAACATGTCGGGCCTGGGCATATCTAAAGAACAAATTCAACAAATTGTTCAAACAAGCTACTACCCGACTTAGCAATTTTCTTCCGCCTAGAAATTTCATACGCTTTACGCCGAGATCTCGAAGTCGATAGAGCGCCGGCATATAATGTGCACCTTCCACTATAGAAAAGTGTGGTAGAAGCAGCTTAATCAAAGATCAATAGAAGGGCAAAGCTAGATGCAGCAAGACATGGACAACAGAACAGGCACATACGCTTCCTTTTCTCACGATTGGATGGGACAGACCGAGACACCCGGACGGCTAAGCAAATAGCCGTGAGAAGTGAAGCAAAATAAGATTTTTTGCACACAAGGAATTATATACAGCCGTGACACAGACCATGGAAACGCCAAGAAGACAGCACATACATGGCCCTCCCGAGCTAAGGAAGCCGCCGGACGACCGCGTCGACCTCGCATCCTAGAAAGCAAAACTACAAGGGAAACAAAACATCCATTGATGGGAACAACCATAGGACCATAATGCCCGAAGGAGATCCTCGAGGAATTTTGAATTGGTAACCGCCAATACAGAATTTAGCTTTCAAACGTAACCACCGCCGCCTGCAGAACGCTCATTTTTCAAATAGCAATACCGCTTGTCTACACAAGGTAAAGCCATCCTAATGCAACCGAAGGTACCACGATAGCATGTTCATGTAGCAGATTTAGTGGTTACGAAGGTACCCTAATTTGATCCACACAACGTATCGTGTGTAGTGGCACATATAAGTGTCTAGTGTGTAGTGTCACTAACCTAGTTAGAAGCTATGAAGAAAGGCAGAGGATATAGATTCGCTTAATCATCGAGGTGGCTTAACAGAATCGGTATAGATTCGGTTGGCCTAGACTTGAACGTAGCAACGAACATATTAGAATTTATAAGTTGTAGAACGATAAGATTCCAAGAAGTACAGCCAACAATCCTCGCAATTCTATTGACCGAAGTTCAAAGACGTAATAAAATTCAGATGCAATGTAAACCGCATAACAATTTCGAGAGATTTTTTTATGAAAATTTCTATAGAGATTAGAATTACCAGACACCTCTTTCATAAGGCACCGAGCTTGTAGGACAAGCTCATCATGTTCTTCCCGATAGCAATTCGTACACAACACGAGCTCTTCAAAATTGTAATCTACAAAATACAAACCCATAAAGGTTCTCAAAAAGGATATGGCTTGCGTGGCAGCTCGCCTCATATGCCCGTAAGAAAAAACTACGACAAAAAGAATGTATCTTCGAAAAGCTTACAATGCCGGTATAGAGAAAATTAGAACGCGAGAAGAGGGGTAAAGCCAAAGATACCGAGAAGAGGACCACGAGGTCCGCTCCACCGAACCCGACCGCTCTCTCACCAATGTCCTTCCCTCTTCTCCGACGACGACTCCACACGGGCTCGCCGCCAGCCTCGACAGCCAGGGCCCGAGAAAACGCGGGGCGATGGCGGCGCCGGTGAGCGGAGTCAGCACTTCCAGCCGAGGGCGAGAGATCAAATGGATCGATTCGCCGACGGGCGGCGGGATGGCGCAAGGGAGGAGCAAGATAGGCGAAAACGGGGGAAGAGGAGCTACCAAACAGCGAAACGGCGGGGCGGCCGAAAAACGGAGGGGAGTCGCCGGTTTTATCTCTCGTAAAAGGAGAAGCGGCGTGACAATTGGCGAGATGGAGGAAGCCGATAGTCGCCGACGCCCGGCTCCACAAAGAACGCTGGGCGCCGTCCCCACCAACGAGGAGAGGGCGGGAACCTGCAGGGCGCCGAACGCCCACCCGGGCGACCATGGCCGCGCCACGACGCCGCACGCCGCGGGCCCCGCGGCAAGCGCTCCCGAACGGACGGAGCGCGCGACAACGCGAGCCGGCAGATTTTGGCCATACCGCGGCCCCATCAAGACGCCTGCGCCCGCACGACGACCAGCCCCGACATCGGTTTAACGCTAGATGGGGCCGTGGCTCGCTGCCCGCTGGACGGACGGCAGCGTCCCAAGACAGAAAACGCCCCAGGGCAACCGACCGGATGGGGCCGCGCCGCCAAAAATAGCAGGCCGACAACGCCTGGGCACGGTCAAGCGGCCGACGAGGCAGGCACGCCGCCGGGAGGCGCCGTGGGACCCGCGCAATAACGGTACGGCGCCAGTCAACTCTGCCGAGCCGCTTCATCACCGATCGCGCGGCCACGGTGAAAACAGATAACGTGGACGCTGTGGTTTGCGTGTTTTCTCCACACCAAATATTACTTTTTAAATTGGTATGTGGACTTTACCATCTTCACCAAGATGGCTACTTCTCAGGGCAGTTCAAGGAAAGGCTTCTATGGAGGATAATAAAAAGAAGGCAATTCAATCCCTTAGAACATTGAGGGGCCGCTCAGCAAGTGAAAAGGTTTTGACAGATGATGTTGAAGATACAATTGTCTCTATTAAGGCTGCCTATGCAGGACAGGAAGCCGAAGGAAACGTTTGGGAGGTATTTCAGGGAGCTAGCTTGAAAGCCTTCACTATTGGCGGAGGTCTGGTTCTGTTTCAACAGGTATTTTGTTCTTCTTAACCCATGTATATGCATCTATCTCTTGAAATATGGAAGTGTAGTGTGGACCGGCGTATATGCATCTATCTACCATGTATATGCATCTATCTCTTGAAATATGGAAGTGTTCTCCTTAACCCATGTATATGCATCTATCTCTTGAAATAATGCCTGTTCTTTTTTGAGTGGTAGTGTGGACATGATGGGTTGGTATTATTGAGCTAAACTCTTATTTGGCAGATAACAGGTCAACCAAGTGTTCTATATTATGCAGCTTCAATACTTCAGGTACCAATATTTTGCTCTGAATTCTTTGGTAGCATAGTTTTTCTATAGAAAGGAGAAGTAGGATACTGTTATCTGCCCTTTGCATTTCTTGAATTCACACAATTCAACATCTCCATGACTAAAATATGTCATGTGTAGACTGCTGGGTTCTCAGCTGCATCAGATGCTGCCAAAGTAGCAATTTTGATTGGGTCGTTCAAGGTAATGCAAAGCATCTACATCTGTATCACAATATGCGTGCAGAAATCTAAGGATGTTATGGTTCCTGTTAATTTTGAGTGTGTGTAACAAATCTATTGTTCGCAGTTGCTAATGACAGGTGTTGCGGTATTTAAAGTCGATGATGTTGGAAGGCGCCCATTATTGATAGGAGGTGTTGGTGGAATTGTGAGTATTTACTCCTTCCTTCTACTTTTGATAAGCTCCACATATTACGCGGAAAGTGGCACATACACATACTCAAATTTAGTGTGCAGTCCCGCTTAACACAAACACTAAACAATACTAGTGTTTTAGGTACTGTATTGATCTAGATCAGGCTTGTATCCTAGGTTCTGACTAATTAACCGGTTTCTCTTTAACCTGTAAATGTAGGCTTTGTCACTCTTCCTACTGGCGGCTTACTACAAGATTCTGGACGACTTCCCCTTCGTTGCTGTTGGCGCATTACTTCTTTATGTCGGTGCTTACCAGGTCAGGCCTTCAGTTCTGTACAAGGGACCTGACAGTCAGAGCAATTTGTTTCTTCAGGAATCCACAAGCTTGTTTTGTGCCTTTGTATTTCAGGTCTCATTTGGTCCAATTAGTTGGCTAATGGTGTCTGAAATCTTTCCACTCCGAACAAGAGGACGTGGGATCAGCCTTGCAGTACTAACAAATTTCGGCTCGAATGCTTTGGTGACACTTGCATTTTCACCCTTGAAGGTATTGCTTCTCATTGTTGCTACCTCATGTTCAGTTTCATGATGTTTAGTTCCTTCGAGTGGAGACCCCATAATAGTAAATTACATTTTAAAAAACGTGCCAATGTCCAGTAGTTGTGCCCAACGGATGCTTCTTCTCCATTAAGCAGGCCTTTTTATCCTTCGTCATAGAGAAAACTCTTGTACCTCCTGTATGGTCAAAATTCAACCTCTTGTTAGGTCAAAACTCTGGACTAGTTTAATGTGACTATCTATTCAAAGTAATGATATTTCTGTGTGCCACAGTAATGTGGTTTTGTCGACAATGAATGCTTCTCTGTGTGCCACAGGAGTTCCTTGGGCCAGCCAATATATTCTTCCTGTTTGGCGTCATAGCAGTGCTCTCCCTGGTGTTTGTGATCCTCGTTGTTCCCGAGACCAAAGGACTGAGCCTGGAGGAGATCGAGTCTAAGATCCTGAAGTAAAATCATGTGATCATGGCTCTACAGCCCCAGTTGGAGATGAAATATCAATGCCATTTCCAAAATGGATGCTCACTCGTAGGATTAGAGTCTGTCAAAGTTTCAGAACTTTAGTACATATGCATGATGCATCTCGGTGTAAAAGCTTCTACATCTTTCTCCTAGTATATCTGTTTCTGAGTCATAATCACGTCCCTGTAGTCAATTGTGATCTCGTCTCCAGCTGCTTCCTGTGTTCTTGTGTCGATGCTGTAATCTGAATGTCACTAGCACAGCTGCCGTGTTCTGCAGAATTTGCATGTTACTCCTGTGTGCTGGTGTAAAATTGTGCTCGCATAAGATTGCTATGTTTTGTGAGTAAGTTTTCATTGTTCTTATTATGCACAGTAGTTTTCATTATTCTTTCTTAATCCCCCAAAAAGAGGAAGGCATGAGTTCGGCCATTTATTTATTTTTTTAAAACAGGGAGAATGCAGTATTCCTGATGGGGAAACGCCTCATGTTCGACAAGCACAAGTCAATGCCTCAACGAAAACCAACCAACATTGCTATTACCACTTGACAGATGGATGCATCTGCTCCTAGACTTCGTTTAGCGTCAACATCACCGGACCATACATAGCATCACAATCAAGCAGCTCATCAAAGAGCAACGTGACAGAGGCGATGGAAGTCTGACCACCGTTTCAATACCTGCGTACTCCTATATTATTCAGCATTGGTTAAGCTCGTCCATGAGACAGCGTTATGGATAATTTATTTGGGTAGTGACGAGATGGCTTGTCCTTACGCATCTGGCCCATATTGCGTCCTGGAGAGAACGAGATCGTGCATTGGTATATAGTCTTCTGATTCATCCAAGTACGTACTTATGGATGGAAACAGACATTTATTTGTATATACAAATGCAGATAAAATTTCCAATACTAAGTACTATTCATTCTGTTCCAAATTACAAGACATTTTGAAAAAAAAAATAGATATGTCACGTTTGCTATGTACTTAGGGCATCCGTAGGGGTTAGTTATTTGGCTAACTAGATGTGACGTGGCAAGAAAAAAAAAGTAGAAGCGAGAATAGTCACTAGTTACAAGCAAATAACTAACTATTTCACATAGCCCAAGACCACCGCCACCGCCGCCGCGCCCGCTGGCTGGCGGCGGCCAGCCCCGTGCCACCGCCAGCGCCGCCCGGTCTGACGATCTACGCCACGTCACCCCTTCTGTATTCTCCCTCGCGTTGACCGAGAAACGGGTTGTGACAGAAAATACAATTTTTTTGCTCCACGAATAGATCCACACAAGAAATATATAATATATTATGCTTTGATACAAAGGTACTTCTATAGTTTTTTTATCTATCCGAGAACCTACATAGATCTAAAGCTAAAAAAGACTTTGTGCTAAAGCATATTATATGCTCATTGTGCGAGATCTACTCATGAGGAGACTAACAAAATTAGATGTTCTATTTTATGATTTTTTCTATGGTTTACTATGACTCTTTTGATATTCAGCGTAAATAAATAATAGAGACACGACACCACCATCTAAAACTACTAGGTGGATTCCAAGCGCGGATATGAAGGAGAAATCTATGAGTTAAAATATTACTATCACCCTCCTATTTTTTTCCTTTTTTTCATTCTCTCTCTTTTTTTAAATTTTTTTACTTTACTTTATACCAACTACCATCACTGGAGCCCACCTAATTTTATCAACATATATCCATATGATATGTTTAGGGTTTAGGGTGTCATGGTCTTAGTGGTGTAATCAAAATTTAATTTAGTTTTTTATTTTGTGAGTTATAAGATGTTTTTAGTTAGTTCAAACAGTGAGGCCCGTTGTTGGATGTCATGGTCTTAGTGGTGCTGCTGAGATGGCATGCTTGCATGTTGAGAGAACTCCTTAGTGGGGGCTCTCTATAGGTGTAGTAGATATGAGGTTAATTGACAAGTTTTAAGAAAGTCAGTGGTAGAAAATCTAGTTTATTAGTTTGGAATGAAGTAGTCTACCATCAATAGTTGTGGGGGCTTATGTTGACTTTTCCCTATTGTAAGGGGCTTTAGGGGGCTTTGTGGCAATCATAGTGGTAGGGGGCTAAAGCCCCCCTCCCCGCACCCTACACACACCGCGAAAACATGAAAGACAACGATGTAATAATGTATCTGCCTGGAAACATGGATTTGTTCATGAGAGAGGCAGAGAGAGATTCTTCACCATCTTCCTTCCAGCAATCATGGCACTGGTCATCAAGAAGAGTGCCGACGCGCCACCATGAAGGCCGCGTGACGGCGCGGCGCACCGGGTGGGGAGGGAGGGAAGGAACGACTCACTTGCCCTTTGCATCTCCGCCCTTCGATCTTCACTTACATATGTTGTGCGTAAAACATCCTAGCTTGTAACACCTTTACACCTATCACATCGAACGTTTGGACACATGCATGGAGCATTAAATGTGGACAAAATAAATAACTAATTAAACAGTTTGTGTGTATTTTACAAGACAATTTTTAAGTCTAATTAGTCCATTATTAGACACTAAAATGCTACAGTAAATCAATAACACATGTGCTACTTGACAGATTAATTATACTTAATAAATTTGTCTCGTAGTGTACATACGGAAATTTGCTTTGTCTAGTTCCTTCGGCGTAAAGTTTTGAGTGCTTCCTTTGGATCTTTCGTGGGTTATCAAAAGGGGCGTTAGGATATAATAAAAAAACTAATTATAGAACTCGTTTGTAAACTGTGAGACAAATTTATTAAGACTAATTAATTTGTCAGTAGCACATGTTTACCGTTTTATGTAGCACACCATTGTCTAATCCTGAACTAATGAATGCATGTGTCTAAACATCCAAGGTGACTATATAGTTTTGAGAGTGATTTTTTTTTTTTTTTGAAGATTTGAGAGTGATTTTTTGAGTCCAGCAAAGGCGGCAACTAACGAACATGCATCTCGTGCCGACTTGAATGCCTCTGTTATGCATGGCAGCAGTCCAAAGTATGAAGCGCAAGCGAGACCGCTGACCACCGCGTGAGACCGACGCAAGCAAGGGACAGGCAGGGACGGAGCCTAGTGGAGGCCAAACTGGGCTCCGGCCCCCCCTTGCCATGTGAAGTTTTCAATACATGCATGCTATTTGACGAAGGCATATGCATGTCACCATGCATGCAAGAACTAAATCACACCTTTCTCTCTCTATATTAGTTGAATAATCCTTGTCTAAGTATTTCTGAAGCTTTTTTTAATACACTTGACTATATGTTTATGTAACTGGCCCCTCCTTGGTTCTGCTTCACCCTCCGTCGCTGGGGACAGGGATCGATTGATCGTGGCCTGTGCAGCTGTGCTGATGCCGGTGGTCATGGTCATGCTACTATGCTAGATACCGACGGACGCCCGACGGGACAGACGGGTGGTGTTGAAAAGCGCAGGCGGGACCGACCGTTTGCACACGAACACGAAGCGGTACATGGTGCATGCACCCACCCCACAGAAAGTACGTTCCTCAAGCTGATGCCTGATGGCACACGTACGCACACACGCGCTACACGTGCGTGGATGGAGATTACTCCAACGAACCAACCAACTGGGGGTCTTCTTCAACAAGTCCATCGCGCGTCGAGACTGGTGGTCGGTTGCTTGCTTCAACTTCAACTCCTTGCAGGTCGTCCCGTCCGTCCGTCCCTGTCTTTTTTTTTTTTTTTTTGAAGATCCAGAACAAGCTGTTCTCGCTTTGGATTAATAAGAAGAAGATTGACCCAGTTTTTGAGGGAAACCGGCCCGAAAACCACACCCACGCCAATACAACAGAGAGAACGACAACCCAAAGAAGGAGCGGATTCGAGAAGCCTAGCCTAGTCTAACCCACAAAGAACGCCTTCAACAAGGTTACGACGTTCGAAACGCCGCCGCCGCCCATGACGGACCGGTACACACCCGTGGAAGAAACTAGAGACGCGACACCCCTAACGGGGAAGACGGCGCCCGCAGGCGCTTGTCATCGCCAAGCTTTCGCCCAAAGACTCCGTTCGGATGTCGGCCCGCTTTCGGATCCAAACACCGCCACCGTCGTCGCCGCCGCTAGCCGCCCCGCTGAAACCTCGCCGGGGGTGATCCACGCGTCGGCCGCACACGCAGTCGCAGCTGCAACAGCCACCCCATGGCAAGCCGACGAGCCGGAAGAACTAGCAAAACGCCCGCCGCCGCGTGTCCACCGTCGGCGCCCGCCGCCTTCATCTTCGTCTTCGCCACCGAGGCCTCCACGGGCGGCTCAACCCTGGAGCACTTGCTCACCACCGGGAGCCCCCACGGACGCCTCGCCCCGGCGCCCACGCTTTCCACCGGGCGGCTCGACCGCAGGAGCATGGACCGGAAGGCGATCACACTCACTGGGGAGCCCCAATGGACCACCGGAGCAGACGGAAACCCGCCGGCCCCATGGACGCCGATCTGGAACCACCAGCTTGGCCATCAGGGGGGGACTGCAGAGAGGAGTGCCGCCCCCAACGCCTGCACAGGCCGAGCTTCCACCGCACGCGCTGCCGGCCATCACCAGCCGCCACCACGAGCCACAACGCGAAGTCGAAAGAAGACCGGGGATGCGAGAAGGACGGACCTCCCTGCCGCCCCTCGCGCGCCCGCCCCATCAACAAGCAAGGACCCCGGCAGAGCCTAGAGGCCCGGCACACGCCCCCCGCCGCGGATCCGACCGGGGTGAACCGGATCCGCTGCGCAGGGGCCGAGCCGCCGCCCGACGCCGGCCGTCGCTGCATCGGCCGCTTGGGGACCAGCGCCGCCGTTGTTTACCCGAGCGAGGAGGAAGGGGGCTCGGGGGGCGGATCCTCGCGACGCCCGCCTCCGCCTGCTGTGCCCGGCGCCGCCGCCGGCCGGAGATGGCGGGCCGAGCCCCACGCTGCTCGAACGGGCCACGATCCAAGCCGACCGCCGCATCCTGCGCCACCATCCCGCCTGTGACCGGCGAGGGCCCACCCGCGCGCCGGCCTGGGTAGGGGAAGCTGCGGTGGCGGCGCCGCTAGGGTTTGGGGCCGCCCGTCGCCAGCGTGCGGCGACGGGGCGTGGGGAAGGCGAAGCGGTCTACACGTATGTTAGAAATTGAGCTCTCCGCAATTCCGTCCGTCCGTCCCTGTCACCAAAGCAATTTCAAGTCGCGAGACCGATCGAGATCGAGCACACCGCTGCCTGCGGCCGGTGATGTATGTAGTGTCATGTAGGCCCCGATTGGTATAAGCAGTATATATAGGCGTTTAACACGTTGTTTGGAGTGTTGCTCTGCTCCAACCGTACCGTAGGAGCAAGCCCAAGTAAAGTTCGTCGTCGTTTCCAGCGCGAGAGCCTTTAATCTTGTACGTTCCAGCATGCCGCTAGCTGAAGCTGCAAGTGTGCTCTGCCGCGGCAAGCGGGGCGTCGACGTACCCGTGGTAACCTCTGTCCTCAGGGACGACGACGACGGTGGCTGGTGTACGTTGCCGGCCGCAGGCCGGCTGTCGTCCCGCCTCGAGCTAGCCCTGCCTACTACCGTGCACCATCCGTCGATCGATCGGCGGCGGCCAGGCATGCCTCGCCGCCGGACCTCGCTCAACGACTCAAACCTCCCGAAGTGAAGCCGGCCTGCTCTAAGCATGCATCCGGCCTGGGCCTGGAGTGGAGCTGACCAGAGAACCACCAATCTGATCACTTCCGCCGTCAAGTTCTCTCATATATTGGCAGATAATGAATTATACTCGGTAGGACAACTACGTGCTTATTTAATTATTAGCATTATTGGTGGCTACTTCAACTATTGATTACTTCGTCAGAGGGACGGTTCTAATCAAATTTTGTACTCCTGCTAGTACCAATTTAGTACTAGTGTTTTGCTTGGTCATGAGATGGCTGGCTTGTGTGATGTATTTGCCCCGTATCGCGTCCTGGTGGGTGGAGGAACGGGATCGCGTACAGTGTTTGACTTACTTATTACAAAATAGAATAGTAGGAGTAGTACTGTAGACCCTAGTGATATTTCTCAATCAAAACAGAATACATCGTGCATACTGTTATTGCTACTACCAAGATGTATAGTGATTAGAGTCTAGTCGATTCAAAGCTAGTTTTCTGTTATTTCTTTATAGGATGTTTTTATAACGTGTCACACAAGGATTGGTTAAGGTGTAGCTTTCAATTAGTAACTGTAGTAAGACAATCCCTCTACTTTAAATTATGGGGTTAGCTACTATAAAAGGCCTGAGGTTTTTTTTTTTTTTTTTTTTTTTTTTGCAAACTATCAGGCGACGTTGTTGGCTTACGTCAAATTTGCCGAAAAGGCAATACACATAATATGAACAAATTATTGCTTGAAGTATTAGGCGACTGAAGTGTAGTAAATGCGTTATTATAAGGCGTTTTGACATTTTTATCCTGTCTCTAACAACCCTCACCTAAATATAAGAGGCATTCTTTGGTTTGGGTCACGCAGGCACACACCCAAACCTTCCGTTCTCCAACAACGGACCCAAAAGAAGAGCCCCCTTGCGTCGCCGCCCGCAACCGTGCGCTTGCTTCACCCACGCCCGGCCCCTGCCGGTGCACCACCGCGCCCTGCTCCCATCTCCTCGGTGCAGTCCCGCCTGGCCGCCGACCTGTCTTGCCCTTCTCCTCGCGCGGCCGACTCCTCCATGGTTGTCGCCGGAGTGGTGGGGAGCGCCCTCGTACGCCGAGGTAGGGAGTGCCGGTGCTCGCTACGACGGACCTCCACCCCCGACGCTCTCTCTCTTTTCCCTTCCCCGTTCCAGATGACGACGCTTATTTGCGTCATCGCTCAATGACGACGACGCTTATTTGCGTTTGGCCTCACCCGGTATGCAAAATGTGTTCTCTCTTTAGGTATTATGTTGGAGTTTGTTTTAAGTACATAAATACCCTGTCCACGACTCAAATTTGGGTTTGGGTTACGTTATCGGAGGTAGGCTTAGCTACACTGTTTTTGCTATGTACTCATTGAAAACTCGAAACATTGATAATTTAGAATGGAGAGAGCAAGAAGATACCTGTCATATACAGGTTTATTCTTAAGAAAAAAAATACTTCTTGCACATGGAACAGTAATCCGATCTGCAGGAAGATCCATGGTATGGTAGCATAAACAAGAGGATGAAGCGCGCGCGTTGACTCCGACGTGTCTCAAGCAAGAGCGGGATGCAATAAGGACTGCGACTAGCGAGACATCCACTTCCACTGATGTGGCTGGCGTTCCAGACGTGTAGCCTCGTCAAGACCTGTCGTTCCTACCTCTCCCGGCCCGGTCCAGTCGCGCTTTTCCCCTCTGATGCCGCCGTTCCCGTCGCCGTCCACTGCTTCCACTTCACGTCCCTCTCCCCGCACGCGGCGCGGACCACCCTGCCCTCCCTATACACGGCCGCACGAGAAACCCAGGCGCTAGCTAGCTACCTCAACGGTGTAGACCTCGATCCATGACTTATTGCAGCCGGTCCGGAAGCCATAACTGTAAGCCTGAGCTCGCCGGTTGATGTGCTGTCCTGCGCTGGCAGCGAAATCGCCATCCTCACTTCTTCCAGCTCCACCATGGCGGCGGCTGTCACTATTGCCGTGCGCGTGCTGATGCCCGTCCTGCTGCTCGCTCCAGCGCCGGCAGCAGCCGCCGTCGAGTTCACGTTCACCGGCATCGCACGACAGAACGTCACGACCAGCGGCGCGGCGGCCGTCTCCTCTGCCGGCCTCCTGCAGCTCACCAACGCGACCAACGGGGTGCTCGGCCACGCCTTCTACCCGACGCCGCTACGCTTCAAGGACGCCGCCACGGGCGCGCCGCTCTCCTTCTCCACCACGTTCGTCGCCGCCATCGTGCCACGGTACCCTGACGCGCACGGCCACGGGCTCGCCTTCGCGCTCGCGCCGTCCGCGGCCGGCCCGGCGCGAGCCATCGCGGGGAGGTTTCTCGGCCTGTTCAACAATTCGGAGTCGGACAACAACGTGGGCAGCAACGGGACGGCCAGCGAGGTCGTCGCCGTCGAGCTCGACACGGCGATGGACGCGGAGTTTGGCGACATCGACAATAACCACGTCGGCGTCGACGTCCACAGCATCAGGTCTGTCGCGTCCAAGTCTGCCGCGTCCGTTGGAGTCGCCCTCGCCAGCGGGAACCTCCTGCAGGTGTGGATCGAGTACGACGGCGCGACCACGCGCCTCGAGGTGACTGTGTCGACGGCGGGCATGCCCAGGCCGCGAGTTCCGCTCGTGTCTTGCAATGTCAACATCTCGTCGGAGGTGGCGGACCAAACGTACATCGGGTTCTCGGCCGCGAACGGCGCCGCCTCGAGCTCGCACTACGTCCTCGGCTGGAGCTTCCGCCTCGGCGGCGGCGGCGCTCCTGACCTCGACCTGTCCAAGCTGCCGCGTCTCCCGCCGCCGTCAGGGCAGCACAAGAAGGCGATGGGGCTGCCGGTTCTCCTGTCACTCATCCTCCTCGCCGTCGTTGTGCTCCTTGTGGCGTCAGCGGCCGTCACGGTACTCGTCGTCTGTCGCCGCCGGCGGTTCGCCGAGGAGCAGGAGGACTGGGAAGTCGAGTACGGGCCTCACAGGATCAGCTACAAGGACCTGCACGCCGCCACAAGGGGTTTCCGCGACGTCATCGGTGTGGGCGGCTTCGGCGTCGTGTACCGCGGCGTGCTCCCGCCGCGGCCAGGCGGCATCGATGTCGCCGTCAAGAAGGTGTCCCCACGGCTCGCGGCAGGGCCTGCGCGAGTTTGTGTCCGAGATCGCCAGCATGAGCCGGCTGCGCCACCGCAATCTAGTGCAGCTCCTCGGCTACTGCCGGCGGCGGGGCGAGCTGTTGCTCGTTTACGATTACATGGTCAACGGCAGCCTCGACAAGCACCTGTTCGGCGCTGGCGACGACCCTCCTCTGAGCTGGGAGCAGCGCGCCAAGATCGTCCGGGACGTCGCCGCCGGGCTGCTGTACCTGCACGAGGAGTGGGAGCAGGTGGTGGTGCACCGCGACATCAAGTCCGCCAACGTGCTCCTCGACGCCGACATGAACGGCAAGCTCAGCGACTTCGGCCTCGCGCGGCTCTACGACCATGGCAGCGACTCGCGGACGACGCACGTCATCGGGACGCTCGGGTACCTCGCGCCGGAGATGGTCAAGACGGGCAAGGCCACGCCCAGCTCCGACGTGTTCGCCTTCGGCGCGTTTCTGCTCGAGGTGGCCTGCGGGCGGAGGCCCATGGAGTCACTCGGCAACAATGGCGACACGGCGGGGCTCGTCGACAGCGTCCTCGAGCGCTGGAAGGCCGGGAGGATCATAGACGCCAGGGACCCTCGGATCGGCAAGTGTGACGAGGACGATCTGGAGCTGGTGCTCAAGCTCGGGTTGCTCTGCTCGCACCCTGACCCCCGTTCCCGCCCAAGCATGAGGCAGGTGGTGCAGATACTGGAAGGCGCTGCGCCAGTGCCGGAGACGCCGCCGGAGGATCTAGGCGGAGCCGTCGGCAGGGTCTTTGGATACTACGAGACGTTTGATGAGTTCGTCAACGTGTTCCCGACAACGACGTTCGATATCACCGCCATCACGCCGCCACCACCTTGCTCGCCTCCCAGTGCCGAGCACCAGCAGCTAATCTCCGGCTGAGCTCTGCCATCACCATCAGCTCTCTTCACTAATGGAGTAGATTGAAAATAACTTACTGTCGGTAAATTAAAAATTCTCTTGTCATAAATTTGCGCTGCCGTGTGTGCAGGATGCATATGGTTGGAATTACAAAATGCAAACAGTTAGGGGATTAGGTGTTGTAAATTTTATCTTCTAGAAGAGGGTATCGATCATCAGACAGTTTTAGGCATAACCAAATAGAGATTTTGAACTTTTGTTGCCATACATATCCTGAGGCAGTAGAGCACTATATCAATCAGCTTGAATTATTTCATGCATATTTTCTAAGAATCGTAATCTGTTAGTACCACGAACAGGCGAAAGCTTAGATAATTGTTACACTGATTATATGGAGCCACTGTTTCGTGCTGTTTTAAGTGAAATATGTGGTACACTAGAGATTGAAGCGTGATACGCGGTCGTAGGCGCGTCCTCACCGTTAGCGGCACCTCCTGAGTGGCTAGGGTTTGTGGCCTTTGCTTGTTAACCCCGCGGAAGATTATCTTCTACCCTCCAATGCCTCAATGGAGGTCTTTACCCAGGAGTTGAGTTTTTTTAGATGATATAGTCATTTCTATCTTCTGCTTAATAAGTAGGAGTGATGAAGAGGCTGGAGATGGATATTAGTTTGATTTACCATTAGCAATTCAACATTAGCTTGAGACCCTTAGACTCGCCACAACGTAGCACTTTTGAAGTGTCGAAATAGGTGATACTCCCTCCATATTGAAATAGAAGACGTTTAGGACAAATGACACGGTCTCCAAAACACTACTTTGACTTCTTTTTTTCTATAAAAATATTTATTGGAAAGTTATATATGTATATTTTTATGAAAGTAATTTTCAAAGACAAAATCTATTTATATAATTTTTACATTTCTAAACTCAATGACTTAAAAATTATTCACCATTTATATTCTCAATGTTTGACCCAAACCTTTTCCAAAACGTCTTCTATTTCAATACGGAGGGGAGTAGAAGATTTCAACATCGGTGCCGGCCATTGTAGGCGATGCTGAGTTGATGAAAAAATCTAGCTCCGTGGCATGTTCCTTCCCTGGTGCTTGGCAAATAAAAAACATTTTATCCAGCTGTTGGTCCTCTCCTGCACCTCTCCCAGCTAGCCACATGAGTGTCGGAGCCCCGCCGACGACACGGTCGAGCTAGAGGTCAGACATCGTGAGCGGGCGGCACGAGCGTGTGGCCAAGCGCTAGCGCTGGCGATGGCGTCGCATGACGTCGAAGATGCCTTTGCAGACGGTTGCGAGGATCCAGTTGATGACGCATGAGTCTATCATGCACCACTCCTGATCGTGAGTGTTAGACGGAGTGGTGGTGAAGATATGATCCTCTAGCAGGAACTTGCCGAGGTGGGTTTCAAAGAAGTGGCGCCACTAGCAAAGTTGCTTCGTCCATGTCGAGGATGACGACGGGGACATGCATGGTGGAAGATGGAGAGGCCTTGAATTTGAGAAACAGAGACCGGGGCAACCGTAATTTTCCGCCATCGGAACAAGACTCGGAGTGGACGCCATGGGAGCGGAAGATGGAGTGGCGAAGGGATTGGATGATGATAACACGTAGAATAGAATAGGCCAACTGGGACAGATTGTATTGATCATATGGGTGTACATATATAGGCCTTGCCATGACAGTACACGCGAGAGAGGGCGAGCGCGCCGCCGCGCGGGATCGCGGGCGGCGTCAAGGCCGGGCAAGCGTGTGCGCAGTCCTGGGCGCGGCGAGAGAAGACCGAGCGAGCCTGTGCGCGGCGCGGTCCTGGGCGCGGCGAGAGTGCTGCTGGTGCGGTCGTGGACGGAGCAACTGCATGCGGGTCGTTGAGACTTGAGATCCGATGTGCCTGGCTGTTTAACCATTGTGGAGCTGGTTCCGCTGACACTCCACGTACATGAGGTGTTGTTGGTTTCTAAGATTTGTTGTCTCATTCTCTTACTTAATCAGAGGTGCTTTATAGAGATAAGGTAGCCTAAGTGTATCTTCTTAGATGTGAAAAGCGTGCATTTTTGTAAAGAGATTTGCGTTGGATAGTCCTCGTTCGTTAGCCACCATAAAGGGATCCACGTTCGTTCGTTAGCTACCAAAAAAGAAGTTTATGCGTATGCATCATAATAAAACATGTCATTTTGTTGGACTTGTCGAGGTGAAACATAATGACGACAATGAAAACGGACAAGACAGGAGAGAGGGATAGGTATCGAAAGAAAAATAAATTGAATGGGGAGACTATGACGATGCTGGGGACCACAATGATCGAGCCTGCAGGCAATGTAAAACTGCGACGACCGTAATTCTCCATCAAGGCACTCCCACCGAACAATACTCCCTTTACAACTTCAACGGTTTGCCATTTATGTTTGATATTCTCAAATTTTGTCAAAAGCTTTAAAAACTCCCTCCTTCGAGAATATCGACATGGTCTCCAAAGCATAATTTTGATTGTTTTTCTATAAAAATTTAAAATATTTATTAAAAGTTATATATGTATGATTTTACTAAAATAATTTTCAAGACAAATATATTGATATGATTTTTATATTTTCAAACTCCATGACTTAAAAATTATTCATGATTTATATTCTTAATATTTGATCCAAACCTTATCCAAAACGTCTCTAATAGTGATACGGAGGGTACCATAGTTTCTATAAACATTAATTATACTGCCCATTAAAGCGTTTTGTTGACGTGACAAGGTATTTATTGTAGAGAGAGCAAAAATCATAGAAACTGGATCTAAGTTAGAAAATATGTCAACACGAGAACAGAGAGAGAATGCATGCGATTGGATAAAAAATTGTTATGTAGAAACTATACATTGAGACCATGATTTCTATATGTAGTGTCTATAAAAATTAATATGTATAGAAGCTAAACATTGTTTCCTAGTACCCTCACTCACCACAACGACACGTACATGTCATGTGAGGCAAGGCAAGTCGTAGGCAATGACACAGTTGATCCTCCGACTCAGGGTCGTTGTTGGTGCTGTTATTAGCGTTGGTGTTCTAATATCTCTCACATGTCGTACTTCTTTGCACTATTGTATTTGGTTTGGCGTCACGAGTTTCCATCTCTCGGTTTGGTCGGTATATATAAAATGAATATTCAGGTGGGGATAGTTCGTCCCAGTGACCCCACAGAAAAATCCCCAATCTAGAGTGATTGTTTTTTTTTTTGACAGAAAAAGCATAATATTATTAGCAACATAAGACTGCAATAGGATAGTACATTATCCATAGCAAATTTGATGCTACATTTGCTTGAGTGCATCATATTGGTACACTGCATTTTGAAGGTGACATGGTTTGCTAAGGGATTCTTGAAAACTCTTTTGGCTAACATATTAGCCATAAAATTCATGGACCTGTCAATTTTGATAATATAAGCTCCTCTTACTACATTGAATTGAAGAACCGTTGAGTAAATGGTTTGATTTTCTAGTTAGACGGGTTTTCTAAATCGGAGCCTGTGAGAAAGTTTACTAGAATTTGATTACCAATGCAGAACACTATTTCTGCTGAGTGCACCCTGGAAACAATTCTGCTGCTAGAGAAAGGGCTGCAACTTTAGCCATTAAGACTGAAGTGCTATCTGGGATATGAGCTTGGAAGTGAAGCTTGCCCCCACTTTGAGTGTTCTCAATGTAGATTTCTAAACCTGCAATTCTTGAAATTTTTGGATCTTTGTTTCAAGGGAGGAGTCTGTGAAGCACCTAACCGATGCTGAGGAGGATGAGAACCTGCAAGAGAGAAAAAAACCAAGTTGTTTCGGTACTGACAGTTGTGAACTCCTGAATTGAGCTTGCTGGTGGACTGTCTCCAGTTTGCACAGTGCTTGTCCTTTGTCGAAGGTTGCCGAAAGCCACCTTGATATCTGCATCTACTAAATGGTGTACCTTCCAAATTGACCAACACTTATTTCTGAATCTTAATTCATTTCTAGCTATCTAGAGATACCAGAGGTGGTGACAAATTTCTATATGGAAGCATCTGAGGTCAAGTCCGTGATAATGTACTGGAGCCCCTACTTAACTCCGTCTTAACTCCTCATATGGGAGAGATGATGACTTGAAAGAAGGGTTGGCAGAGAACCATACAGCTCCAGCAAAATCACAGTGAAAAAATAGATGAGAGTCATTATCCTCCTTTCCACAATATGCACATTTTGTATCAATATGCTTGGAGTGATTCCCTGCTCTTTGACCTGAGCGTAATGCATTCGTAATAAGCCTCCAGATAAAAGCCTATATGTTTAGGGAGATGATCTTTGATTTCCAAGTCCTGTTCAAAATAGACTGAGCTCTAGGAGTAATGCTCCTCGGACCTTGATAAGGAAGCTGGACCTGCACTTGATTGTTCAAGTATCTAAAAGCATCCTTGGTGGTACAAAGTGCCTTTAGTAGAGTGGATCACATTATCATTTAAGGATGAAGGAACTGTTACAATATTTTTTTAATACAAATTGCAGCCGTGTTGTCAAATATTTCATCAATAACAGCAGTGTTACATGATGCCTTGCCGAGGTGCTTGCTGATGAAGTGATGAGCCGCATCGCAGCACATACAACTGCACAGCTACACAACTAGTACAGGTACAGGTAATAATGGCATAGCCATCGAGAGGTAGATCCACCTAAATAGTAAACAGAGTGACATATTCCACTTGTATATATAATAAGTACTACTCCAATAGTGATTATTGATGTCTATTAATATCTTGGGTCCCTTTCTGGAATGCAGGAAGCAGTACTGCCTTGCTGACTTGCATACAAGGCAAGGGTGGTTGTTTGGTGTTAATTAAAACGATAGAACCGGGAATGGCTTCCTGGCCAGGAACCCTATCCACGTTGTCCAGAATTTTTACTGCGGTTAGATCTCGCGTTAGAGAGTCCTGATTTACTTAAGCAGATTCTACCCCCTCAGCTTCTGATGAGAATCGGCTTCTTTTGGCTTCTCGTTAGAATCGGTTGGACAAATATATATACTCAGCTTCGCTCCACAGAGTCCAGATGCTTCCCAACCCTCCTAATCCACTAATCCATCCGTAAAAAAAAAAAAAAAAAAAAAACGCTCGCTCTTTCCTCGCCCTCCCGAGTCCCGACGCCCAAAGGGGCGACGACGGCGGCGCCCTGGGTAGCGCCATCCCGCCGCCCCTCCTCCTCCTCCTCCTGTGCCTCTCCTCCTCCACCGCCGCCCTCCCCTCTACTCACGGCCCTTCTCTCGCGCCGGTCAGGGCGACAGCCATCCACGCCGGCTCCTGCGCCGGTTCGGCATCTGGCTGTGGGGGGCCCAGCAGTCGCCGTCCCTGGTTGCGCCGCCGCCGGGTGGCCCTGCTCGTGCTCGCCGGTGCGTCTTCCCAGCACATCGACCTCGAAGGACAGCCCCCGGCCTGCTCGGGTTGCCCTAGGGTTTGGTGGCTCATCGGCGCGGACGGGACGATAGAGCACCCAGGTATGCTGGCCCCTTTGTGTCCCTTTTTTTGCTGCACCAATCTAAGCTATTTGGCTATCTGTAACTGGATATGCTCTAATTGCAAGTTTTAAGTTTAAATGTAATTATGCTTATGAATTTTGAGTATACTATTTCAGTCTCCTTGACATGTCGATTACATTTACATAGACATTTTGGTGCCACCTTTTCAATTAATTCCAAATCAACTAAATCAATGGATGTGAACTTTATTATTAGATATTCGGCAAAGTCCATAGCTAGGTACATGAGAGATACAGGCCACTAAATTCTTGTTCATGATTGTTATGTTTTCAGACTGAGTGATGGTTAAGTTTGCACCTGTTATTTTGGTATGCATCTTTTATTAAAATCTAAATTGCAAAGCTTTGCTTCTAAGTTTCTTTCCTGTAGACATTACTGCCATTCCTTTTTCGGATGGATAGTCTTTTGGGGAGAACTCATGAGTGTAAAAAAGATTCTGAAATAAGGGTTGAAGTCTTGTCATTTGTCAGCATCTTTAACTAACCACGTGCTATTTGAGAACACAATGACATCCGTTAATCTTTAATATTAAAATTACTTTGCAGGTTTATGATAAAGCAAGAAATGCAGTTGCTCTTGCCCTTAGCCCAGTTGTTCGGGCTCTGGTTGATCCGGATGGTGCATTGCAGCAAGTTCGGGACTTGGATGATGTAAGTATCCCTTGCTTTTATTTCAGATTCATTAGGAGTGTGCATCTAGGGCATTCATTTGCAGTATTCGGTATCTTTTCAAAGTTTGTTTCATTCTAACTCACTGATAACTAAACTTTGTCTCAATTTATTTTTGTTTCTCAAACACTTACAATTTAATTTTGACCTATTTCAGATAAGTTTCAGTGACTGGTTCATGTCCAAAGGTGATACTTTCGGGGAGAGCATCACAAGAATGTGGGATCCTGTTGCTTACGCTTTGGGTTTCATTGACTGTGACAATATCAGTGCACGTTGCATGCTTACTATTTTCACCTTGTTTGCCACAAAGACAGGCATCCTTGTTACGCATGCTAAAGGGTTCACCTGATGTTTACTTAAGTGGCCCAATAAAAGAAGTATATAACAGACAGGGGTGGTAGGTATGGTGACAGAGACCAAGTTTTTCTTGTGAAATTTATATTTGCTGCTGTAGAATTGATTGCTTACATTGGATGACATCCTATCCTTCAAGTTTCACTTAAGGTGGGGATGTAGAGAGGTTCTCTATGATAGATCACCTGATGGAGAGACCTATGTTAAAGGCCTTCTCCTCACCAAAGGTAAGCTTTCTTAACAGTGTATCACTGCTCTGATTTGCACGATTATGTAATCTTAACTGTTCTTTATATTTTCATTACTAAAAATTTCACTCATTTGGTCATTTTTAGGCTCCAAGTAGACAGATAATCAAAGCTGATGCATATGTCGCAGGTTCTTTTTCTTCCTTGTCTTCTTTTTCTTCTTTTACTACCGTGTCCAACCATACAAACTTAACTTTGTGTTTCTGACTTCACAGCCTGTGATGTCCCGGGTATCAAAAGACTGCTTCCGTCAGAATGGAGGGAATGGGATTTGTTTGACAATATCTACAAGTTAGATGGTGTTCCTGTTGTCACTGTTCAGCTTCGCTACAATGGATGGGTCACTAAACTTCAAGATTTGGAGAAATCAAGGTAGCTGAGTAATTTTGTTACTTATTGATTTAGATCTGACAAATTTAAAATGCACACCCATAACAAGCTTCGATGAAGGTGGTTGGGTTGGATAACCTTCTGTACACTGCAGATGCGGACTTTACCTGTTTTCCACACCTTGCTCTCTCATCTCCTGCTGATTACTACATTGAAGGACAAGGTTCCCTGATCCAGTAAGTCTACTTTTTCTTTTCAAGTATCAAATTGATTTCTCGCTCTGCAAATGTATTCATCTTCCGCGCTTATTTCATCTGCAGAGCTGTGCTGACTCCTGGCGATCCATACATGCCATTGCCAAATGAGGAGATCATTAGTAAGGTTCAAAAGCAGGTAGGTTTAAATAGCTTCTGTTTTGGTCAAATTTCTGCTATTCCCTTTACACAGAACTAAGAAAGATCTCATTCAGAGCACTTAGAAAAGGGTGATTTTTTCTGCTTATGCTATTTTTATTTTCTTCCAAAACTCATTGCAGTAACAAAAGCATATATATGATTTCCCACAGGTTGTAGAATTGTTCCCATCTTCCTGGGGCTTGGAAGTTACATGGTCCAGTGTGGTAAGGATTGGGCAATCGTTGTACCGCGAGGCTCCTGGAAATGACCCATTCAGACCTGATCAGAAGACGCCCGTTAAAAACTTCTTCCTCTCTGGATCTTACACAAAACAGGTATTGTACACCGAAAACATTGACCAAGTTGCAGCCATCAACAGAAATCAATAACTGAGAAAACCATCAGATAATGTTGGAACACCGTGTATTTATTTTAATCAATGGCTCAGATAACCATTTCAATTTCAATTTATGGTGTCTGAATACCTTGGAATTTTTGCTGCTATGTTGCGACTTGCAAACATCTCAGGACATTGTAAATGAAGCATTAGATAAATTGATCTTATTTTTTTGCTGCACGTACAGGACTACATCGACAGCATGGAAGGCACAGCTCTCTCTGGCCGGCGAACAGCCGAACCGAATCCGCCGCCTTGCGGCAGCGTCGACGACGTGCTCGCCGTGCTCCAAGACAATTACCGGGCGCCTACTTCCTGTTTGTCAATTGCCTTGCTACATATATACAGAAAATAGGTAATATGTACACATTGCTTACGCAGAAACCGAACCATTGGTGACACCTTACCTAAATATAATGTGTGTCCTTTCTTCTAATATATATTATATATGTTTGCCAAATATTTAGCTTTTATTTTTTTTCCCTTTGTTGTATGTAGGTCTGAAACATCTGGAAGGTTTGGGTGTTGCTTTGCACCTGAGTCTCCAACATTTGGTTAGTGTTTTCGTGCCTTCTCTCATGCTTATTTTTAGTCTTGTGTGTGCTATTGTCGGCTTAGATGTCTTCTCACCTGCAGCTGTCTAATTTTTTGGTTTATGTTTAATGGACGTGTGTATACTTCTAGAAGTGAATTTCTCTGAAACGATTTCAACATCATCTCAGTGTCCTATTTTTTTAATACTTCTCTTCATTCTAAGGTGCTAAATTCATTACCTGTTCTTTTTCCCCTGCGTGTATCGTGCTTGGTACATTAATCTTTTGCTACATGTAAAATTGGTTGCAATGTTCTCATACTAAATAAGTATTTGTAAAGCGTGTCCGTCTACAATGAGAAAAACAATTTGTTTGATTAGATGAGCAGTGCCAAGATGTGCAGGCAGTTAGTTCTATGGTCTATTGTGTGCCTCCAAAAAACTGGCATAGTCAAAATCGAAAGAGATTTATTTCTTTTTGATATTTCCAGAGCCAATTACACTTTTTCAATCAAGGGAGGACACCTTCCCAAGTTCAGCTAATCATTTTGGTCAGTTATCCTCTTCCTCAGCCCTTGTTGGATGTTACATTAGATTATTTCATAATAGATCTGAATGTTGGATATTGGCATACGCATAATGTGCTGGTGACTATTCTCTCGATTACCAATTGCTAAGAATACACTGATATACTCATGTACAGGATTAATACCTGAAATTACAACTCCACAGGGATCTACAGATGAAGATGCCCTCCTTTCATACCAAATTGTCGCTACCCCTCCTGGAAATTATAGCAACGGTTAGCTACCAATTATCAACTTGCTTTTCTTCTAGCTTATAATGTCAATAGTTATTCTATTGCCTTTGTTATAATGTTCGTTCATGACCTACAACCTATAACGCCAAATCTACTTTGGATGGTGATGCCAAGTAAAAACTAAGTCATACATGACCCATGATTTAACACTTACTCCCCTTGGTGATTGTTATTTTTCAAACCTTGCATCCTACAGGCAATTATGAAATTGCCCATCTCTGCTTACTTGACTAATGGAAATGTTGCTCCCATATTCCTTAGTAGTGTTAAAAGCTTTGTAGGTTTATAAGAGCAAATGAGCAAACAAATGAAAATAAAAAATCTTTTTCCTGATTCATCAAGATAAATATTCAATGAAATATGATTTCCTTTATTTTTATTCTGCTATCTTAGTGTCTTATAGGTCATAGGTTTTTTAATTATCTTTATTTTTTCCTCTATGATTTTCTCTACTTTCCTTCCATCACATTAGGAATATGTTTATTTTTCTTCTTTTACTATGCACAGGCTGCACACTGGGAGAGTCGTCTAGGTTTTGCATTTTTCTGTCTACTGAAGATCACAACTTTTTTCTTAGTCTCCATGACAACTGCGAAAATTTAGGCGGATGAAAACCCGTATGCCAAACTCATGCTCTTGAATTGTGAGATGGGCTTCATGCATACCTCTGTTGCAGGTAATGATATTTGTTCAGGTCACATTTGTTTGACAACTTTTCCTTAAATATATAGGAGCTGATGCTTTGAAATATAGAACTTGACTAGTTAAGGGCCGTGCGTTGCTACGGGATAACTAAATTTTATATAAAAGCACAAGAATCGCATGATAAGATAACAATACTATGAAATCAAACAATAATATTAAAATGATATTTAATCCAAACAATTAAGTTTTGTAAAAAAGTAACACAGTCCACGGATATCACGGTTGTCGCAGGCTCACAAATCTATTATATCGACTTTTTCGTAATTCTCTAAAAGATAATGTTTTATATCGGCGGGGAAGATATCTTCGTATCCATTTAATTATTTTTTGTAGCCAATAAATCCACGAATAAATTCTGATGCATCTTCATCTCATCCTGTATGCATCTTTAAAAATAAATGTGTATAAAAAGAAAACAAAAAATATTTCCTTTCCCTCTCTTTACAAAAAAGTGACTATTAAATCAAAATCAATCCTTAAATTTGTTCTGTAGAATAAAATAACCAAAGCCTAAATTAGTATAATTAGTTAGCTTATTTAGTCAAAACACAACTTATGGTGTATTTTTGTATTTGTATAAGAATAAACTTAAATTTTGTTGTGCATATATAAATATACATAGCTTTATACATAAATAATATGCATGTGTATAAAAATTAAAGAAACGAAGAAACATATTTCCTTCACCCTCCGCTCATGTTTTCCCCATTTCTCTCCATCTGTTCTCCCCTTCCACTACTACCTCTTCTTCCACCTTGTCTCAAAAGCGTGTCGCCCTGGCGTCAACGGTGAGTCGCACGGAGGCCCGAAGGTTGAAAGGTTGCTTCGCCCCCTCTGATCCGTGTGCAGCTGCCGCGGGGGACACGCGATGGACAATGCGCGCGGCGCCGGCGTCCAGCGGTGAGCAGCCTGCGCACCTATCCAAGTCTCAGCCATCTCGCGGCATCGCAGCTCCGGCCCTCGGCCTCCAACCCTCTGCCCGCACGGCCTCGGCCGTATGCAACCTCAGCACATCGGGGTGGCGTTCAGTTACAAAAGAATTTAGGTTTTAAACTTTAAATACAAAGAACAAGTACATCATTCTTAGTGACCTATGATGGAGTACACCTCTTAAGAAACGCATTAAGCAATCCCAGGAGCAAATCCTTTCTGTTTTCTTATCTATAAAGTGTGTAACTGAACCATAAGCCACCATATCAACTTTTTTAAAAAAGTATTCCTGTATAGGTGATCTAGCTAATGTCTATCCTAGAGATGAACAGCGGCGACCGGCAAGCCAAGCATAGCAGATCGCACTACCCAAATGGCGGTGATCGCGTCACAACAATTAACCAAACGGCAAAGAGACAAAGCACGCACTGGCGGCGTTGGTGGCGGTCGCGATCTTCAACTTGGCCGGCGTGCAATAGTGTACGCGAGCACCGTTGATCTCGGGATGACGACGGATCCACGGATCAGGTGGCACGGAGGCGAGGACAACGGAGCAGATTGACGACGCGACATAGATCGAAGTCGAGGACGGCGTAGCAAGTGGACAGCTTCGGTGTAGAACAAAGTCGTGGGCGGCGAGCGGGCGCGGCGTCGCCGCGGGGCGGTTTCCCATCGCGGCGTAAGCGCGATGCGTGGTGGAGGGGCGGCGGAATGGCGTTCCCACGGCGGCGACCACCGGGGGACGCTGCATCGCCGCGAGGCGGCTTCGTCGCGATGTAGCACTACGTGGAGGAGGGCGGCGGAATGCCGCGATCAGCCAAGTACCGTTTGATCAGGAGGCGGTGACCCGCGGCTCAAAAGACACAAAGATTGGCCGTGTGGCCAGGGATGTAGATTGTTTGCTTCCTATTTTTGGTACACCGTCTTTTTCTTGGAAATATTACGGGTGCGGTTTATTTTTTGGAATGGATTGCGGGATGTGTTTCCTTGATTTTTTTTTTTTTTTTTTTTTTTTTTTTTGAGAATCGATGTGTTTCCTTGATTGTTAATTTGTTTCCTTTATTTTGTGAGGCGTGGGTTATATGTGTCCATGGTAGGTTGCCTAATATAAATTGCATGTCCATCCAGATGTGTTTCCCTAATTGTTAATTGTTTCCTTTTTGTTTACTTTTTTTTTGTGAGATGTGGTTTTAACGTGTGTCCCTGATAGGTTGCCTATTATAGATCGCACGCATGGACAAAGCGATGATTGGGAGGTTGCCTAATATAGATCGCATGCGTGGGCGGGCTGAGGTGTGAAAGGAAAGGGTCACACGCCGTGGTAGAAAAGTGAGGCGAAATTTTTACCGCACCAAATGACAGTCTTCCTTTTGTTCTTTTTATGTTGTAGAGATAGCCTGCTTGTTTCGCAGTTGGCACATAAGCGTTACCTTCTATTTCTGTTATGTTTAGTTCAGCTTGCTTTTGTTAGTTTTCAGCCTTGCATACCTTATTTTGGATTTCTGAGTCATGTTCATGCAGCAATTTCTTTTCTCCTTGTCAAGATGTCTGATAAATAGAGCACGACATGCTTTATTTGCTATCACAATATATGCTACATATATCTAAGTTGCTTCACTCACTCTTGTACGCATGTGTCAAAAAAAAACCTAGAGAGATATTTCTGCAATGTATGTCCATTCTTTGTTACCACAACAAATTTTGCATCAAAATGTTCTTGTCTCTAGATTCATTGCCGGGCACTGAGGTACTTCCTGGTGGCATGTTAGATTGCTTATTACCAAGTCTACTAACTACATCTTTCTTGCTGATGGTTGGGATGTTGCAGAGGCAGTGACAACCATTCGATGGAAGCTGAAGATGGCAGCTGAAGATGGAAGTCATCTATAAAGAAGTATTTATCTCCCTATGACACATAAATGTACATATAGAGCATATTAGACTTATTTACTGTTTGTATCGTCTGTACATAGTAGGCCAAAGAAAAATACTACTCCGGCTTCATTGTCTTTTATAGGTCACAGGTTATCACCCACACTTTATATACTCCCTCCGTCCCTTTATACATGACGTTTTGGAGGGGCTGCATAGTGTCCAGGTTCAATGGCAAGCAGATGGATCTAGTCATAGCAACACGTCCACATTCACTGGCCAGAGGCTGCATCGCATTGAAGTCTAAAACGACTTCAATTCTGGCATTGAAGTCTAAAACGACTTCAATTCTGGGACAGAGGAGTATATATTAACCTATGCACCTCTTCAGACAGCACCGCTTTTCTTTATGAGACACTAAGCACCCTATTTGCCACGCCAGGATACAGCTACAATATTTTCTTGTCACGGTTGCCAACACAGACAACGAAATAGGATGTATATGTCCATGTCAATAGAAGTGGGACCTTTGATATCTCTAAGCTTTTGTAAATTGCTTGTCACTAAGCACTGTATGCCTAAATAATGTATTAAATATCGCTAAGCTTGTGTAATGGCTCTGTATGATGTATATATATGGCCGAATGCAACATAAATGTGTATGTTCTCTCCCTGATCCAATTACCATGCCAAAACTAAACACGCCTTCTGCCCCAAAATTTCTCTTTTCATTGTGTTTTTTTTTTTTTTTTGACAACACTCTTTTCATTGTGTTGTTCTCCCACATGGTTAATGCTTACATTCTTGCACCAAAGCTAATGCCTGTGTCTTTGTATTATTTGGTTATGCATTGACTGATTAAAGATGAAAAGTTGCTATGTGACAATAAGATCCCTGTTTGTTTCTACAGCTCCCACACTTATTCAAGCACGGGCGCGCGGAGGCGCGCGCCACGCCACTAGTAGTAGGTGTGACGCAACGGATATACGACACGACACGGTGGTCAAGTACCCTCAGTTGACTTTAAAGTTAGGCAAAGCCCAACAACTTGGCCCTAAGCTAACTCCGGCCGGCCCTGACAATTCATTAGTTGCCCAGCAACCAGCACGACATGTGCCTTGGCTACTACTCCCGCCATCTCAAATTGCAAGTCATCGTTCCAAAAATCTTGAAGAGCCAAACTTCTTAAGTCTGAACAAATTTATAGTCTTTTCTATAATTTTGACCAATGTTTTGACTCTAAGATTTTTAGAATGACTTACAATTTAGAATGGAGAAAAGTAAACTATACTCTATAGGACTCTCCATTCTCCAAAAACCCAACTATAAATAAATGCAAGCAAGTGCGAGCACAAAAGTCTTTGAATTAAAAGGGGCCTCTGGTAAGCCTAACCGTCTAGCTGAGTTTTTGACTGGAAAGTGTAAAGATTTCCCCACAACACTACACTACGTACTCTCATGCAGGTCATGCATTATGCATGCATGATCCTCCTTTTTCACCCTTTTTCTCCTGTCACATTCAACCAGAGAGAGAAGGATATATCATATATAAAGCTCACGAGAAGAAAAGGATGGAAGTGAGTGGGTGCAAGCGAAAATAAAATTCATGTATCACTGAAATGAATTGAGAGAAGATCTTCCTTTTTTATATAATATATATAAACAGAGAAAATGTTCCTGAAGTGGCCTCTCGTCAAGTTTTTTTCTCTGCCGTTCAGAATTCTTGGAGTCTTTGGACCCATTGTCGTCCACTGCTTGAATGCTTTGTCAAAAGCTTCTGTGCTCGGTGGTCTACTGATCCTGTTATAAATTACAGTAATTAGTTAAAGAGCGAATGTGGTCTTCTTAACTAACCTCCACGGCGATGACTCTTGTTTGAAAATTGCTTTGCACACCCTTGAATTGTTGCATCTCGTGTATATATAACTGTGCAGCAACAAGAGTCCCAAATTGACGATCACACGAGTCTAAATTAATCTCAAGTATACATATAGCTATGCGCAGTTAGTAGCGTCTCAATTAATTTGCAATTTACTAACCACTTGACCTGCCGATCAAATAGCAACTCAACATCAATCCTATTAATATTTAACTTGAATCCAACTAGTTCATCACTGACACAAACTATAATAACCTAACTAGATGTTTACCCATCCATATCATAAACTAAGTACATAACTTAACCTAGAAGTTCATAATTATCTAGTAATAACTTAACTTTCCACTCTTTCCTACGTTCCAGAAGCAATTAAGAAAGAGTAACTTGATTTTGCTACCGGCGACCGTGATGCTTATTACATCCCGGCCGGTATCTGAACACTACTGACTCAGCAGTTAGCATCCACAGTTCAACACATAAAAGCGACGCATTTAGTAGAGTAGTCCGTAGGATAGGAGTTGGGGTTCGAAATTTCCAATCCAATTGCAAATGTCGCCAGTCAAGGCTGTCGTTTGTAGCCCCGCTCATGCCATCCTTGTCATGCCACGCCACCCGCGAACCGCCAACACCGAGCAGCAGCAGCCAACCCGCGCTCGCTCCCCTCCCGGTCCCGGGCCCCTCCCTGTGCCTTCACCTCCATGTCCCTCTCGCCACACGCGACGCGGTCGCGCGCGGACCACTCTCACCAGCTGACTCTGATCGAGATGGAGGCAGCGACGACGACGACCAGCAGACCAACCCCTTAGTCGCTTACCCGGCAGCAGGCAACGACCAACGAGTAGCTAGCCGATGCATCATCGCCTGATTCCTTTCAGCGCATCCCAGATTCCATCCACTCCACAGCGCCCGATCGACCTGGCCTGATGCTATAAGCAAACGCGCGCACACCTGCAGCTCTGCTCCTCGTTGGCAGCCAGTCCAGGTCACTAGGTCACTGCCTGCCTCGCTCATCCACAGCACCATGCCAGCGGCTGCTCTCGCCGTTCGGGTGGCCGCCGTCTTGCTCCTCCTCGCCCGATGCCGATCCGGTTCAGCAGCCGACGCAGCCGTCGAGTTCGTGCTCACCGGCTTCGCGCGCGACAACGTCACGACGAGCGGCGTGGCCGTTATCACTTCCTCCGGCCTACTACAGCTCACCAACGAGACCAACGAGGTGCTCGGGCACGGCTTCTACCCCGTGCCGCTCCGCTTCAGGGACGCCGCGTCCTCCTTCTCCACCACCTTCGTGTTCGTCATGGTGCCGCGGCACGACGACGCGCACGGCCACGGGATCGCCTTCGCCCTGGCGCCGTCGCCGACTCTGCCCAGGGCGGTGGCCGGGAAGAACCTCGGCCTGTTCAACACGTCCGACGACACGGGGCAGGCGAGGAGCGGGGTCGTCGCCGTCGAGCTGGACACGGCCAAGGACCAGGAGTTTAGCGACATCAACGACAACCACGTCGGCATCGACGTCAACAGCCTGGTGTCCATGCGCTCAGCGCCGGCGGCGTACATCGACGTCGGCGGCAGCCTCGTCAACATCAGCCTCGTCAGCGGGGAGCCCCTGCGGGCGTGGGTTGAGTACGACGGCACGACCATGCGCCTGGATGTGACGGTGGCGCCGGCAAGTAAGCCCAGGCCGGCCGTCCCGCTCGTGTCTTCCGTCTTCAACCTCTCGTCGTACGTGGCCGACGACACGTACGTCGGGTTCACCGCGGCGAACGGCGCGGCCTCGAGCTCTCACTACGTTCTTGGATGGAGTTTCCGCCTAGGCGGCGGCCGCGCACCGGACCTCGATACCTCGAAGCTCCCGTCGGTCCCGTCGCCAAGGTCGTCCAATAAGACGATGTCGCAGCTACTGGTGGTCACGCTGTCCCTCGCTGTCGTCGTGGTACTCCTCATAGCGTCGGTGTCAATCGCGGCGCTCGTCATCAGGCGCCGGCGGTTCGCCGAGGAGGAAGAGGACTGGGAGATAGAGTACGGCCCTCACCGGATCAGCTACAAGGACCTGCACGCGGCGACCAGGGGGTTCCGCGACATCATCGGCGAAGGCGGCTTCGGCCGCGTGTACCACGGCGTGCTCCGGCGGCCGGCGGTCGCCGAGGTCGCCGTCAAGAAGGTGTCCCACGACTCCCGGCAGGGGCTGCGGGAGTTCGTCTCCGAGATCGCGAGCATGAGCCGGCTGCGACACCGCAACCTGGTGCAGCTCCTCGGCTACTGCCGGCGGCGGGGCGAGCTGATACTCGTCTATGACTACATGGTCAACGGCAGCCTCGACAGGCGCCTGTTCAAAGCCGGCAGCAAGCCGGTGCTGAGCTGGGAGCAGCGCGGCAAGATCGTCCGGGACGTGGCCGCCGGGCTGCTGTACCTGCACGAAGGGTGGGAGCAGGTGGTGGTGCACCGCGACATCAAGTCCGCCAACGTGCTCCTCGACGCCGACATGAACGGCAAGCTGAGCGACTTCGGCCTCGCGCGGCTGTACGACCACGGCAGCAACCCGCAGACGACGCACGTCATCGGAACGCTGGGGTACCTCGCGCCGGAAATGACCAAGACGGGCAAGGCCACCACGAGCACCGACGTGTTCGCGTTCGGCGCCTTCCTGCTCGAGGTGGCGTGCGGCCGGCGTCCCATGGAAGCGCAACGACGACCTCGACTCGCCGGGGCTCGTCGACCTCGTCCTTGAGTGCTGGAAGGCCGGGAGGGTCGTGGAAGCAAAGGGACCCAAAGATGGGCAAGTGCGACGAGGCCGACGTTGAGCTGGTTCTTAAGCTCGGCCTGCTCTGCTCGCACCCTGACCCCAAGTGCAGGCCGAGCATGAGGCAGGCGGTGCAGATCCTCGAAGGCGCCATGCCGGTGCCAGAGACGCCGCCCAAAGATCTAGCCAGCAACAACAGGTTGTTCTACGGATACAACGAGTCTTTCGATGAGTTCGCCACCATGTTCCCAGCGACGTCAGAGGTCACCAGCGTCACCACGCTGCCGTCTTCCTCACACTCCACCGGCGAGGAACAGCAGGTCTCCTCCGGCTCCGGCTGAGTAGTGGCATCATCTGTCTTCACCAAATCACCAAAGTTCAGTCATGTGTTTACAATGGTTGGATAGTGAAGCAAATAGTAGTGAATATAGGATATGGTCAGCCATTTGTAGGGATGACCAAAAGGTAAAGTTTGATGTATAAAGCTCTAACGGCTGAGGATATACCAATCAGCTTGAACTATTCCTCGCCTGTTTGATCATGACAAGAACAAAAAGGTGAGCACCAAGCCTTAACCGAGTGTAGGTGAAATTCTTCATGTTAGCAGCCATAAACCTCAAAAGAAACAACAATATGGACATGGTATCATAACTTCTGTCAAGAATCGGAATCCAAGCTGTCGCCTCGCCTTTGCTCAGAAGGAGCTGAAAGACATCGACCTGCTTATCATGGACAAAAGATTGTGGCACACTCGCACGAGAACCTCAAACTTTATTCATTATTATGATAAAAATCTGTGTTGTGACTTGGGAAAGACATGGAAGATATCTGAACTCTAAAATATCTGAATAGCTAGCTGGAATAAACACCAAGTACAAGTGACACAATAAGACATGCAACATTAGCTTACAGGTTAGCTGACTATTTAATCTATAGCCTCAGCCACAAGTAACACCAAATACTTCGAAAAATACAGCAGGCAATCCCAGATTTTAGACATGCAACATTAGCTTACAGGTTAGCTGACTATTTAATCTATAGCCTCAGCCACAAGCAGGATCATCGTCATCTTCCTGGAAGCCCTGTGCAGCAGCTTGGATCATTTCGTCATCAACTCCTGAAAGGAAGTTTAGAACGTTGAATATTCAGCTTTTGTCATTACCCCACAGATAAAGCCTACAAAAGGAAATGCATTTAGATGTACCTTCAATGAAGGATTCAAATTCATCTTCAGTTGGTTCCCTTGATGTGATTCGGTTGACTGATTGATTAATCTCCAACCAGTTTGGCTGCTCAGCTGGGCCCGAGAACATTGCAGGTCTATCCACAACCCAGTCATCAACTACGTCTATGTAGTCCACTGAGAGGATCAAATGCTTTCACCTTTGCGTTGTTGTCTATCAAACAGATGAAATCGGTCAATCCCTTCATGCTTTGTTACCAAACAAAACATACCCTATATTAACAACTAATGCTAAGATTCTCTGCAACAAGATGATTCCATTACCTTTGCTGCAGCCGTAGGTTGTATTGTACAAAGGTGAGGTCATGCATTCGCTGACGCTCAAAACTATTCAATCTTTCATCATGAACTTGTTCAAAAGGAATGTTCGTCCGATCACATCCCCTAGCGCTGCAGGTTTGACTGAGAATACGGACAGCTAAACGTGTTAAATTTGGGCAAGCTCCTCCATACGTATACCACCATTCAGCTGCAAGGTAATAACAATAGTAAAGAACAAAGTTCAGCACTTCACCTTATGATTACCTTGATCAAAGGATGCAATAGGTTAACAAGGTTCCAGTTTTTTAAATAAGGCTAGCCAGGTTTGTCAGAAAAGTTACATCTTGTTTGGTATGATACAAAACTACAAATGTGTGACTCGTGTTTGTAAAAAAACAAAAACATAATACTAGCAAGTAAACTAGTTCACGAGAATTTCGATACACTAACCAGGAGGTAAAGTTCGTCTAGATCTGACAGCCATCTGCCTACGAAAATCCCCTGCTGTTTCACTCCGGTACATGTGGAGCTCTCGCTGTATTTTATCTTGGATTTTCACATCAGATACCAGCCTTTCTATGCAGTCTAGCATTCCAGAGAAGATTCCGGTTGATATGTCACCTCGAATTCCATCAAAAAATAGAGGGTTCAGGACAAAGCCAGCTGAATGAAGTGGCTGTGGTGTCTGGTTGTCCCATCTCCAGTCGATAATATTCCAGTAAACCATGTAGTCGTTCTTACTCACCAGCTGTTTCTTGATTGCTGCTTTGGCCTTGTACAATCCAGCATATACATAACCCATAGAAGGCCTCTTGTTGCTACCGACTAGCTTAAGAAGGTGCACAAGTGGCTCAGTGATGTGAACGACAGCAGCACAAGAGTTCCAAAACTGCAAACTGTTAACAAGGTTGCTTGCTTCCATCCCTCCATTCTTTGGCAGCAAGTTTATCCATTCATTCGAGTTGACCATAGCTTGCAAAGCCTCCCTCAAACTGTACATATTCTTCAATGTCACAAAGTTCATAGCCGCACGAGTCTCTGCAGGAACCAGCAGATCCTTCCCTTGCAGATACTTCTTCATCAGATTCAACGCATATGCACTGTTGTAGACAAATCCCGTGATGGCCTTTGCATTACTAATTATCTCACTGATTTGCTCCACCTTACTGAAATCTTCGAGAATGCCGTTAACACACTGGAAAGTGCATGGAGACCAGAACAATGTGGGAAATGTTTCACCTAGCTTTTTTCCTGCAGTTGCATGGATCTCAGAATTATTTGTGATGACTTGGACGACTTTTTTCTCGCCAACCTCCTCAACAACACTTTTCAGTAACTCGTAGAGTGCATCTGAAGATGTGACAATGCTGGTTGCATCCACCGACTTGAGGAACATAGTACCTTCCGGGCAATACACGGAGAAGTTTATCAAGGTTCTGCCTCTATCAGTGATCCACTCATCAGCCAACACTGAGCAGCCAGTCCTGGTCCATGAACCCCTGAAGAACTCCAAGCGAGACATCACATCGTCGAGCGATCTCTTAAGAACGGGACCGCGAACATCATGGTACGAGACCACCTCAGGCCTCCCTCCTGCCGCTGCAATGGCCTCAAGCATCGGCAGGAAGTAGACTGAATTCACCGCTTCCAATGGCACACCGGCATCATACAAGAACCTCCCAACTGCCAAGGAAACCTGCTCCTTCTCCAAGGGGGCAGCATGTTCGAAATGATCTGCCGGTGTCACTGCGTCCACTGCCATCACAACCTGATGAAGAGGATTGGTCTGAGGAGTAGGAGGGACATGCTGCCCATGAAGAAGATGAGTAGGCGGAACATGCTGCGGCTGAGCCTGGGGTGTATGTGGCGGAGTAGGGGCGTAGGTCACCTGCTTCCTCTTCTTCTTACTGCTGGTATTCCCCCTTATGCTGCTCTCCGGAACCAGCGGCCTCTGCTCCTGGAGCGGCATGGGCTCGAAGTCGAGCACCTCGTTGAGCGGGATCATGTGGATGGGGCTGTCGGTGCCCACACTAGCGGCAGATACAGAGGCGGGCGGGGCGCTGGCGGCGAAGCGGCGCATGTCCCCGGGCGAGAGGGCGGCGGCGAGCTTGCGCTGCATCTTCTTAGCGGCGACGGCGTCAAGGCTGCGGAGCATGGTGTCCTGCACGTCGCGGGGCACCTTGGGGCAGCAGCAGGCGTTCCCGGGGCGGCGGGCCAGGTGCTCCTTGAAGCGGTGGATGCCGCCGCCGAGGAAGTGCTTGCCGCAGTAGGCGCACTTGAGGCGCAGCCGGCCGTCGGAGCGCACCATGACGCAGTGCTTCCACGCCGGGTCGTGCTTCTGCGCGCCGATCTGGACCACCACCTCCTCCTCCGGCTGCTGCTGCTCGTCCCCCTCCCCATCCCTTCCCCACCGCCGCCGCCACCGCATCCTCCAGGACCGCGTCCCTCTCCATCTGGCAAGAGCACGAGCGCCGCTGCATCAGCCATCACCGCGGGCGTCAGCGTCAGGAACGGCGTCACCAATTGGATTCAAGAGCAATCGTCGTCACTAAATCCCCAATCAGCCGGAACCGGGGGCGGGCCCGAAAAAAACCAGCAGAGAAGGAGGGTGGGTGGGATGGAGAGAAAGAGACTCACCCGGGTTTTCGGGAGGCGGAACGGCCGGGCTTCCCCAAATCGGCGGCCGCCGGGGCGGGGTCCGGGAGGAAGAAAACCGGGACGGGAGGGGGGGGGGAGGGTGTGGTGGGAGACGGGTGACTGACGCGGGGCCGGCGTGGGATGGGAGCGGGGAGGAGCCGCGGGCCGGCGGCTCATGGTGGGGAAAGCGACCGGGCCAGCCGGTTCTCGCGTTCGGGTTCGTTAGCGCAGGGTGGGCTGGTCGGACCAGTGGGCCGGCCTGGTTGGTTTGGCTGCAGAATTCGAATCCCAGCGCCGCACTCAAGTGTTTCCTCACGTCTGGCTACTTCACTCGGGAAGAGAAAACCGAGTTCCCAACACCGAGTTTCAGTGTTCCTTCCCTGTGTTAGGATTAAGCAGTCATATAGGAGTAGAATTTAGGATTAGGTTACAGAGGATATTAGTTTCAGATTTTTGGTACCCATTTAAGATTTGATGGTTTTAGATAATGAAAAAAATTATGGAACTAGGAGTCTAGGACACAGGTGTAGGTTTTTCCTACAATTTAATGCCGTAGTGTTTCCTTTGTCTACTAAAATATGTGAAACTCGTGCCCATATTCTTGCAAAAAAAAAGTACCACGTCACATAAATGCAAAAAAATGACAAGCGGATCGAGGGCAGGCTTTGTATGGTCGACCACTTGGACTACTATTATTATTGACTTATTGTCGAGTATAGAAATGTTTGAGTATACAATATTCTTGCCATTTCATTATATTACCGATAGTTGTTCCTAACAGGAGATAGGTAGGGTCCATAAATGTTACTATTTGTAGGTTTTTTTTTTATGTATTAGAGTATATGGATTCACTTTTATACAATGGAGAGAATAGGATATAAATACAAAAAAAAAAACCATCAGTGAGTATCTAGGGTTTAAAGTTGCTATAATTAGTATGTGAATTCATGTGTCATGCATAATTCTAATCATACTTAGGTCCTAGTTATTTGAACCCAAGCGAGGTATCCCCGATATAAGTTGTTAGAAGTTGAAGGGGTCATGGCATCTATGGCTAGGTCCTAGGTATAGCACTTTTAGGGCGTGATTGGAACATGTACTCCCTTAGTTTCAAATTATAAGTCATTTTGATCAAAAGGTATATCCATTTTTGTAATGCATCTAGATATAATAATATGTCTAGATATATAGCAAAATGGATGAACCAACAAAGTCAAAAGTGACTTATAATTTAAAACGAAAGAACATCAATTTCTTAACCAAAGCTCATACGAGACATGCTCATAGGAGTAAGGCTAGCTAGAATAAAAATGCAAAAACTAAGCTTGTCTGGTTACATGTGTCAAATAACTAAAGCTTGAGCGCCATTGTACACAACTAACACAACCATAAAAACGAAAGGGAGGTTACATATCCTTGAGTGAGCAACCAAGCATAAGTCGTGCTTCCGTGCATCCTAAATCATTGAGAAACAACCTCAACCTATGTGTTTTCGGCATCCTGGCTAAAGGGCGGTTTTGGTGTTTGTGTTGGCTTGGCTGAGAAGATCATAGGAGTGAACCAAATAAGTCATGCCTAAGGCTATACGACTTTTGATCACGCCCTTAGCCTCTAAGTTATGTTAGTCATCACATAATAAACTCTCTTGATAATTTTCATAATGAAAAGTATACATTGCATGTTATTGAAAAAAAATCTCTTCTAAACGAATTTATAACTCTGTCTAGTTCAAATACTGATAAATTTGGTCAATCAAAGTAATAATGAAATCAGATCATCTCAAGTTCATATTTGTCTAAGATTATCTACGTGTCATGTAAAATGGGACGTAGAGTTGAGATGGAACTACTACAAGCAACCTTTTTAGGGAAAAAAAATGTGTATATACTACAGTTAAATGCGAATACCAAATCAATGTTCTGAGCGCTATTTAGCACAAGCCTTGTTATCAACCTTTTTTTTTCGCCTTTTTTTTTTTTTTTTTGAGAGGGAAGCTTTGTTTTCTTTCTTTCTTTTTTTTGGCAGCGCCTTGATTGATGCCCAGCCCAAGCAAGCCCGCGAGGCAGGGACCGAGGGTGGCATAGCCGACGATTTTGATGGCCCAGCAAACCTCTTCTCCCAGCCCAGCTCATCACGCTCTCGGTCTGTCACCGTCGCTCGTGTCGCCAAACAGAGCAGCGGCGGCATCCTTCGCTCCGGCGACGCTCCCCTGCCACAAACCCTAGCGGCGCGTCCGAATCGAGGCGGCGCGGGCGACAAGCAACCTCGCTGGCCGCAGGGCAGGCACGCCGCCGCCTACTCTCCGAGTCACCGCTGCCGCCTGTCCGAGTCTCCGCGGCTCCGCCTCTGGGCCCTGGCCACCTCAACCAGCAGGAGATAACGAGCAGGCACGCCCATCCATCTTTCATTCCTCGCTGCTTGCTCTCGCGGACGACGGCCGGCCTAAGCGTCTCCCTCCCCCTCCGCCGCCGATATGCTGCGCCTACGAAATTGCCTCCTCCCTCTGCTCCATGGCGCATCACTACTACCCTTCCACATCCACCGCAATGCGTGCCGCCTCCTCTCCACCTCCCCATCACCCTCCCCTGCGCCGTTCACCCTCGAGGGCTACCTCGTCGCGTCCTGCGGCCTCGCCCCAGCCCAAGCCCGCGAGGTGTCCAAGAAGGCGTCCCGCGAGTTATTATCCAGAGGATCCAGGAGACCACTGGAGGAGCTCGCCTACTCTCGCCTCAACTCCGCCTCCAACCCCGATGCTATCCTCGCCCTGCTCTCCGGCGCCGGCCTCTCGCGCGCCGACATCGCCGCCGTCGTCTCCGCGGACCCGCTGCTCCTCCGCGCTTCGGTGAAGAACATCGCCCCACGCCTTCTTGCTCTCCGCGACCGTATCGGTCTTTCTGCACCCCAAATCGCTCGTTTCCTCCTGGTCGGCTCACGCGCTCTGCGCGAGGGTGACATCGTTCCAAAGCTCGAGTTCTTCATCTCCTTCTACGGTTCGTTTGATCAGGTCCTGCTGGCCGTAAAGCGATCCGACAGCTTCCTCAGCATGAGCATTGAGAGCTCAGTCAAGCCTAACATTGCTTTGTTGCGGCAGTGGGGCGTTCCAGGTATTGCAAAGCTGTGCTCAGACAACCCGAGGGTGCTTACCTTCAACCTGGAACGCTTGAAGGAGTGTTTGATGCGGGCGAAGAACTTGGGGTGCCTCCTACTTCCCGGATGTTCAGGCACGCGGTGGCTACCGTCGCCTGTATGTCCAAAGTGAAGGTTGCTGCCAAACTTGAGTTCTTTAAGAGGACTCTTGGCTGTTCTCATTCTGAGATTTCCACTGCGGTGTCCAAGATGACAAGAATATTAAAATTTTCTGACAAAATTCTTCTCCGCAAGATTGAGTTCCTGATCAATGAGGCTGCGATGGAGTCACGGTATATTGTGCAAAGGCCTCATCTGCTCGCATACAGCTTGGAGAAGCGGATAGTGCCCAGGCATTACGTCATGAAGCTCCTGCAGGAAAAGGGATTGCTGGATAATATTAGCTTTATCACATTTGTTCAATGGGGAGAGGAGACTTTCAAATCGAAGATCATTGACCATCACAAGGACTCAGTTCATGGCCTTGCAAATACTTATGCTGCAGCTCGTGCTGGCATTGTGCCCTATCCTGCTCGCATACAGTTTGGAGAAGCGGTTAGTGCCCCGCATCATGTCATGAAAGTGCTGCAGGAAAAGGGATTGCTGGATAGCGAAATGAACCTTTTCCAATTAGTGCATTATATAGAAGAGGATTTCAAATCAAAGTTCATTGACCGTCACAAGGACTCTGTTCCTGGCCTTGCCGATGCCTATGCTGCAGCTAGTGCTATTATTGTGCCCTCTAGAGTGTGATCGATTGCCAAATTAGAGCTGCTGGCCTGGCTGCTGTAGTTGATTTGGAAGTGTTGCCCATCTGAACAATCTGAACCATGCCATTTGTACTGCTAATTAGTTGCCTCTGCTTATTATATTGGTTCTAAACTTCAGTGTTATGTTGACTTGAAAAGTTGCACGAGTTACAACTGCAATGCGGAAGCTGCAAAATGCGGTTTGGTTGTTCTGTTCTCCTCCCCCCTCTAATCCCTGCAAGGACAGGATTCACCCAATGGCTGGACAGCAAGTTCCCTAAGACGGCAACTAGGCGCATGAACTACCCTGTGGACCATGTGGAGACATTCATGTGACAGGTCGCCAAAGGAGGAGCTCCGCAAAGGTGGATGGTGGAACTGCAACTCATGTCCATTGGTGGCTGTTTCTGATTTCTGCAATACAATTACTAGTTATCCCTGACTGCTCATAGTCCACGTAAGTTATGGTTATTTATGAAGGAGCTGTGTTTCACTTATTTTGGATCCTTAATGCACATGTGTGCTAGTTTCTTCACCTGCCTTGACAGCCTTGTATACATGGCTGAAGATTATCATGGAGTTACCTTTTCTTCTATGGATAAGCCTTTATTATTTCCAATATTAGGTTCTATTCCAGCTCATGTTTTGCATAAATCTCTCAAGCTTGCCCTATTTGTTTTGTGTGCGTGCCTTGTCGGCCTTTGTGCCCTATTTCTTTCACCGCCTAGGCGGCTCATATTCTGTACATAAACCTTTGTTTCTTACCTTCCTTAATTGAGAGCCAGTGCTCCTGCTGTTCTTTTTCAAAAAATAATTTTGTGATGGATTGCAAAATTAGATCTGCTGGCCTGGCTGCTGTGGTTGTTTTGGAGGTGTTGCATCAGGTTAGGTATGTTGATTTAGACATGGTGTTTGTCACACTGAAGAATCTGAACTTCTAGTTTAAGGTAGCCTAAATTGCCACTGAGAAGAAAACAATTTTTAAAGGCTGGTGTTGTAAAGGCCAACGAGGTATTCTTGATAGTAAGAAATCGTTGTCTGTTTGGCCTCTAAGCTGGGAATGAGATACTAACAGCTCCTTTTGTTTTGAGCTGCTTCTTAAACCCGTGGATCTCTGGGGCTCTCCTTGGACCTTGGTTGATGGTTATGTGATGGATTGCCTGACTAGACCTGCTGGCCTGGCTATGATTCTAAGGGCTATGATCCACACAGGACTGGTACCGTACCTTGATCGCTTGATTCTATGGCCCATGATTCATTTGATTTAGTTTGTGGCAAGGTTGAGGAAGCTAGTAGCATAGTTATAATATTTCCAAACGTGTTTTCAGTCATATATTTCTGTCCAATGCACGAAAACATAACATATATCATGCAGTACACCTGGCAAGTTTGAAGACCTTTAGCTCTTTAGATAATTATAAAATGAAAAGGAAGAAAATGCAAATTGGCTTTCATTTTTCATCATTTTCAGCTAGTGTGTTACTGTCTTACTGTACCATGCTTGCCTTTCACAGCACAATATTGGTAAGGAGAATTCTAAGGTCACCAATAATTACAATCATGTGTTTATTATTGCAATGAAAAATTCTTAAAATGGTGACTATCCTTAATTTAAGAAAATATATGTGCTGCTTAAGGTTGTGGTCAGCAGTCAGCTATCAGGGAACATATTGCTTAAGGCTGTGGAATTTTCTTTCACTATCGTTGACATGCTCATTGCCTGTCAGAGGCGCAGGTTGTCTGTTAAGTACTCCGTACAAATTATCATAGCTCAGAAAAAATGCTTGTCACAGTGTCACTCATTGTTCTGAATGATTTTGATAGAATTTCTAGTACTTAATGGGTAGACTCTGAGTGCTTATTGCTGTGTAATCATGATCTGCACTTGTTTTTTTTTTTTTTTTTGGAAATGAACCCAGTTTGCTTTATTTATATACACCCTTCTTTCTTTTTCTGCTCTTCAATTAGTCAATTATTTGTGCAGCTAGAGTTTTTATGCTACATTTCTTCATTTGCTTGCTGGATAACTGAAATTTGGTTGTGCTGATTCTAAATTTGAGCCTCAGATTCTTTTAACTAAGCCAGTGTTACATTTTTCTCCTGTTGAAGTACTTTAACCTCATTATACACATCAGTCTTTGCTGCTCTGAGGTTTTTTTTGGCTGAGGATCAGGTCACCATGATATTGCAAATGATAAAGGCCTTGGACATCTGTGCCAAGTCAAAGGTTGAATGCCCACTATATTTTAGACCTTTGGATTGGACTTTTTATTTGTTTGGAGATGGGGATATCCTACCTTAAAATCTTCATCTGCTCTGATGTTTCTGTTGTTGGAGTTGGAGCACATATGCCATCATAGGATTACTCACTGCTGGCTTGTAATTTGGCTCAAATGCAATGCAATGCCATGCACCTATAGCTAGCACTAGTAGCATGCATCATCTGTGTCTGTCTATACTTTGTCTAGCTTGGAATCATCCCATTTTCTCTTATGAAAATCAATCTACCTTTCGAATTCAGTTTGTGAAACATCAGTTTAATTTCTCGCAGCTTTAATTGGCAGGCTTTGAGAATTCAGCTTGTGAATGCGCATGAGAAAAGGAAGAAGAGAGAGCAGCTACTAGCTAGCAGTATATAGCAAGGGTTAGGTGATAACTAACTGACGACCTTTACTGGTGGGCGCGCTGTGATTGATGGATGCCTTTGATCCGTTTGCAAGCTGCCATCGTCGCCAAGGTTCGGTTTTGACAAAAAAAGATTCTGAAGCTGGTCTGCGTTGTTTCTAAGCAAATGTGGTCCTTTAGTCGCATAGTTTGGACTCTGCAGTAGTGAGGTGTTGCAGGTCATCTACAATTCTGCAGTACTGCGTTGTTTATGAGTCATGTAAATTAATTTCTTGCTGAATCATTCGGTGTACTGAATCATGTCATTACCTATTCTGTGTACTGAATGAAGCAAGAAACCTGGAACCGAGAAGCAGGATTCTGCAGTAGTGCTTATCCATATGGGTGCTTACCATGTTGTGTAAGTACATTTGGTTTGGATGGAGTGGAAACGGGGCAGTTTGTTTAGTTACCTGATCGATCCATCGATGCAACTATCGGACGCTTGCATAATTGAAGATTACTATTTGATATAAGTGCAAGTGCATTTGAATTAGTGAATGCAAAGTTTAAGCTGCCTGCGAAGGCCGAAGGGTGATGGAATGAGGAACCGGTAGCAAGCAAGATGGGTACAAGGATTGCTGACAGCCATTGCCAACTGTATTGCTTTGGAGCTGGAGGTGCTGCCATGTCTGGACATGGTGTATGTTGTTCTGAAGAATCTGAAACATTAGCATGCTATTGCATTTATCATCTGTGGCGTTGGCTAGTTCGGTTAGTTTCGTTGACTGATCGATCCATCAGTGCGACTGACGGAAGCCTGTATAATTGAAGACTCACCCTGGGCATAATTGATCCAAGACCAAACCGATCGAGTTCATACTCCATACTACCCAAACTTTCGTTCACTGTTGTGGCCTCTGATCCAGGAAGCCATTTATGAAGGTCTGTAGGATTAGTAGGGAGCAAAACAAAGTTGCGCACGAGTTAGCGCATTTAGCTTCTAGATTAAGCGAGAATCCAGTTTATTTTTCTTTGTTTCCTGAGTGTGTTCAGGCACTGATTTGTAAACATTACTTCTTAACAAAGCTCCCTTTTCGCAAAAACAAAAGAACAAGAATGGATTAATAATTTGTTACACTTAGCAAGCCCTGCAATTTTTATTCGACGATGGCGATGGTGCCACTGAACCCCTGATCTCATGCTAATTTATTCATGTGCACGTTTGGAGGCCCACTAATATGATGAGTAACGAGTCTCAGATTTTGAGGGCCCGGTCCGTCCGGAATCCGACCCAAGTCATGTGGACAACGGGCCTCTACCTCCTGCGCCCCTCCACCTCTCCTCCTCGTCTCTGACTGCCTGCCTCCACCGCCCCGAATCGCGGCGGCGGCGGCGGCGGCCGTTCTGTGGCGTCAAGGCGGCAGAAGCCTCTCCGTTGTTCGCCGCCTCTGGACACTACCTCATCGGCTCATCCAGCAGGCGCACGGCTCGCCGCGTCTCCTGCTTCCTTGCGCGGACGACGGTCGGCCTAATCACCTCCCCTCCCCTTTGCCGCCGCCGCCATGTTGCGCCTCCGAAATCGCCTCCTCCCTCTGCTCCGCGCCGCCTCCTCGCTACCATCCCCCATCCAGCCCCGCTCGTGCCACCTTCCCCTCTCCACCTCCACCACCTTACCCGCGTCCTTCCACCTCGAGGAATACCTCGTCGCCTCCTGCGGCCTCGCCCCAGCACAGGCCTGCGAGGTGTCCAAGAAGTTGTCCCGTGAGTTAACATACACTGGATCCGGGAGACCATTGGATGAGCTCTCCCATTCCCGCCTCAACTCCGCCTCCAACCCCGACGCCATCCTCACCCTGCTCTCCAGCGTCGGCCTCTCCCGCGCCGACATCGCTGCCGTCGTCTCCGCGGACCCGCTGCTCCTTCGCACTTCCGCGGAGAAGATCGGCCCCCGCCTTGTTGCTCTCCGCGACCGCTTTGGTCTGTCTACTCCCCAGATCACTGGCTTCCTCCTCGTCGCCTCACGCGCTCTCCGCAAGGTCGAAGTCGCTCCCAGGCTTGACTTCTTCGTCTCCTTCTACGGCTCGTTTGATCATGTCGTGCTGGCCGCAAAGAGGAACCGGTACCTACTCTTGGCGAACCTTGAGAGGGTAATCAAGCCCAATCTAGGTTTGTTTCGTCAGCGCGGTATTCCAGATGTTGCTAAGATGTGTTCAACCTACCCGTGGGTGCTCACCTTGAAACCAGAACGCGTCAAGGAAATTTTGCTGCGGGTAGAAAAACTTGGGGTGCATCCCACGTCACCGATGTTCAGGCAGACAGTGGGCGTGATCACCAGTATTTCCCACGAGAAGCTTGCTGCCAAGCTTGAGTTCTTCAAGAGGACTCTTGGTTGTTCTGAGTCTGAAGTTTCCAATATGGTCTCCAAAATGCCACAGATACTAGCATTATCTGATACGACCCTTCTTCGCAAGATTGAGTTCCTGGTCGATGAGGCTGCGATGGGACCACAGTATATTGTGCAAAGGCCTATTCTGCTCTCATTCAGCTTGGAGAAGCGGCTAGTGCCCCGGCATCATGTCATGAAAGTGCTGCAGGAAAAGGGATTGCTGAATAGCAATATGAACCTTTTCCAGTTAGTGCATTATACAGAAGAGGCTTTCAAATCAAAGTTCGTCGACTGTCACAAGGACTCTGTTCCTGGCCTTGCAGATGCCTATGCTGCAGCTAGTGCTAGTATTGTGTCCTCTAGAGGGTAATTTAAACATCTCATTCTGTGGGTTACGTGGATGTTTGAACTGTAACTCATGCTCATTAGAGGCTGTCCACTGTGCAAGTTTTCTCAATTCTGATTTCTGCAATATAACCAGTAGTGATCACTGATTGGCCATATTCTATGGTTAAGTTACAACTGTTACAGAAGGAGTTCTGTTTGGCTTATTCTGGATACTTAAAGCACTTTTTGTTGGTTTCATCTTCTACCTAGCACATGGCTGAAGATTATTCTTAACTTTGTTTTCTTCTGTGAGTAAGTCCTTGCTGTATGGAGCTCTTCATGGTTGATTTCACTGTCTATGGACGGGACGGAATTCTGATGACTGTTTAGCCAATATTGAGATTATTCTACATAGTTTTCTTGAAGCTGATTTGGTACTCAATTGGGAGATGTGTCATTTTCTGGTTCAAGTGGGTATTGTGCTTGGTCATTTGGTTTCCTCACGAGGGAGTTGAGGTGGATAAAGCCAAAGCTGAGGAGATTGGTTGCTTGCCTCCACCGGTGAATGTGGGAATAATGTTTGTAATGGAATGAATTACTAACACCTGAAAATAAATTTCAAAGTTCTATGGGTGGCGGCTTCATATGAGAGAGTAGTAATTCATTTTGTTTTCCACAGAATATATGAAACTAATGCTTTTGTACTGGCACAAGCTGGCATCTTGATTTGGCTGCCTGCAATTAAGGTAATTGATCTCATATATAGAGAACTTGCCTCTTCTGGAAGAAAGCCTATCAAATAAGGGAGACAATTGTTCTTAAATCTAAGTCTCAAACTTATGTTTTTTTTGTTTAGTTTTCCATTGGGCTCTACCTCAGAGAGAGTGATTTCAGTGAGTTACTGCATACCTGGGTGCAGTTGCTAAATGATTTCTTCAGTACACCAACTGCAATTTATGACCATCAATCTGCATAGCTGTGTTGCTCCTTCTCCTATAAGAAACACATCCCATGATTTTTTATTAGGAAATTAAATATAAATCTTATGTTCTCTTCTGCTATATGCTGATATATGATTTCTGCAAAATCCAGAGACCCATAGAATGATGCTGATGGTTCTTCCATATTTCATAGGTTTCTGATGGCCTCAGCTATGGTGAGGTTTCAATCTTAGATATCATATACATTTCTGTTTAGATTTGATTAGCAAAGTTACCTTTCTTTCATTTGCAGTTAATGTGTATACCCTGTAAGCATGCAGATGTGTGCAACTTAGGTTCCAACAAGATCTTGGGAACACAAGTCTATTATTGTGCAGAAGCATAGCTTGCTTCTATTTGCCCTACCAAAATCGTGACATCCATATGTAGTTATCTATTTACCTAAAAATTTTACTCTCTTGATGCCATTCAGATTTTGAACATAATTAGAATTATTGGAAACCTCGTAATAGTAAACAAGGTATATTAATCAGACAGATGGTTGTCACGTGACAGCGAAAACAATGCCCTCAGCTCCCTTGCCTGCCAAGAATAGCATCTGCATCATCTATGTCTTTAGCTAAGGTATCACATCTGATTCGATTAAGCAAGCTTGATTTGGTTTTAGTTTTTCAAATGTGCTTTCTGATTTGTCATCAGAGCATTATGATTTTGAGTTCTTGATTGACAAATCTGCTTCTTTTAGGTTCAATTACACGAGCAAATCAGTGGCCTGCTGCCATGCCTATGCATCCTTCAGTTTTACTCTTTGTCTAGGTTTGTCTTTCTCATCCGTAGACTTGAGATCTTTCTCATATCAGGATAGTTCATGTGATATTGAAATTTCTGTGCTATAATGGTGGTGTTGGTTTGGACGTCATTTTAGACGTCATTTTATTCAGCTGTAGTCTATTTTGCTGAACTTTGACCCAACTGTATTGGCTGAAATTTCTTCTGGCAGAATTATTCAGCTACAATGTGATTGATGAACTTTGTTGTAATGTTTCAGGAAAGCTCTGAATCTCATACCTACTGCTCAAATGGTCTCCCTGGGTTGGCACAAGACAAGGCATCTGGTAACACTATAACCTGTGCGTGACAAGCTGAAAGACGTCCTCTAGAGCAGAAGGCGATTGACACTGACGGTCTCCATGCTTGCTGCTGGCGAGACTTGCTATGATCTGCTCACGACAGTGCTGGACTGTCGCCAAATCCGAATTTGGATTCTTTTTTAGGCTTAGTGGTGAGCAGTGTGGAAGGCTGAAAGAGGCCTTTCTTTTTGTCTCATACAAATTCTACGCCATCGTGTACCAGTCGTGTATGAATCTGAATTCCGAGGATACACTTGCATTTCCGTTCAGAGATTGCTTCGTGAGCGAATGAGATTTTTGTCCCTGATTCTCGTATTTAATAACGCAACTTGAGAATTCTCCTGCACGAGTGCTTGATGCTTTGTATACATGATTGATTACGGTGTCGAGTGTGGAAAATGAATGGTAGACCCTTGCATCTGCCTGCACGTGCTGCCACCAGCTCTTGTTGCGTTTGGTGGGCTGGTGGCCCAGTAAACGGACAATACTCTCAGCCCAGTTGCGCAGCTCCGCCAGACCGCCACCGTCCCTTCTTCCCCTTGCCGTCCCCATCGCCGCTCGCCGGGCAGCCTGACGCCGTGACGCGCCCCTCCCGAGCTGGCGGCCGATACTGCGCCGCCGCTATGCTGCGCCTTCGAAATAGCCTCCTCACTCTGCTCCGCGCCGCCTCACCGCTACCCTCCCCAATCCACCGCCGCGCGTGCCGCCTCCTCTCCACCTCCACCGTCATCGCCCCCGCGGCCTTCTCACTCGAGGACTACCTCATCGCTTCCTGCGGCCTCGCCCCAGCCCAAGCCCGCGAGGTGTCCAAGAAGGCGTCCCGCGAAGCATCACGCAAAGGATCCAGGAGACCACTGGAGGAGCTTTCCTGTTCCCGCCTCAACTCCGCCTCCAACCCCGATGCTATCCTCGCCCTGCTCGCCGGCGCCGGCCTCTCCCGCGCCGACATCGCCTCCGTCGTCTCCGCAGACCCGCTGCTCCTCCGTGCCTCCGTGAAGAACATTGCACCCCGCCTTCTTGCTCTCCGGGACCGTGCCGGTCTGTCTGCTCCCCAGTTAGCTAGCTTCCTCCAGGTCGCCTCACACCCTCTCCAACACCGCGACGTCGTTCCCAGGCTTGAGTTTTTCATCTCCTTCTACGGCTCGTTTGAGAAAACCCTGGTGGCCCTAAAGAGGAGCATCCGCCTCCTCAACATGAGCATTGAGAGGTCAGTCAAGCCTAACATTGCTTTGTTGCGTCAGTCGGGTGTTCCAGATATTGCTCAGCTGTGTTCAATCAACCCATGGGTGCTTACCTTCAACCTGGAACGCTTGAGGGAGTGTTTGATGCGGGCGGAAGAAATTGGGGTGCCTCCTACTTCCCCGATGTTTAAGTACGCAGTGGCTACCGTTGCCCGAAATTCTAAAGAGAAGGTTGCTGCCAAGCTTGAGTTCTTTAAGAGGACTCTTGGTTGTTCTGAGTCTCAGGTTTCCGCTGCAGTGTACAAGATGCCAGGTATATTAGGATTTTCTGATGAGATTCTTCTCCGCAAGATTGAGTTCCTAGTCAATGAGGCTGCGATGGAGCCACAATACATTCTTGAAAGGCCTGTCCTGTTTACGTTGAGCCTGGAGAAGAGGCTAGTGCCACGGCATTATGTCATGAAGGTCCTGCAGGAAAAGGGATTGCTGAAGAATATGAGCCTTGTCACATTGATTCATTATGGAGAGGAGACTTTCAAATCAAAGTTCATCGACTGTTACAAGGACTCTGTTCCTGGCCTTGCAGATGCCTATGCTGCAGCTAGTTCTAGGACTGTGCCCTCTCGAGTGTAATATAAACATCTCATTCTGTGGCTTAGGTGGATGGTAGAACTGCAACTTATGCTCATTAGCGGCTGTCCACTGTGCAGGTTTTCTCAATTCTGGTTTCTGCAATATAACCAGTAGTGATCACTGATTGACCATAGTCCATGGTTCAGTTACAACTATTATGGAAGGAGCTGTGTTTGGCTTATTCTGGAATCTGGATACTTAATGCACTTTTTGTTGGTTTCATCTTCTGCCTAGCACTTGGCTGAATATTATCCTTAACTTTGTTTTCTTATGTGGACAAGTCTTTCATGTAGAACAGTATCTGTATGGGAATGAGATGCTAATATTAATACCAAATTGTTGATTTTTTTCGCAAAAAAAGAAAATGGTAGTTTTTGTGATTTTAAGTAGGAGTTTCTCTCATAAATATTTCTACTTTTATGGCTGTGCATGATAGTAGCAGGCATAGTATTATTTATAAGGTTTAGCAGCTTGACAGGTTTACATCATCTAGAGGAGTTTACTGAGCCAGATCATGAGCCGATCTAACCATTGATGCCCTGTGTTTTGAGCTGCCGCTGAAATTCCAGATCTCTTGGGAACTTGTGTGATGGATTGCCAAACTAGATCTGCTGGCCTGGCTGCTGTGGTTGCTTTGGAAGTGTTGCTCATCTGAACAACCTGAACCTTGTCATGTGCACTGCTGATTAGTTGCCTCCGCTTATGTATGTTGGTTCTAAACTTCAGTGTCATGTCGACCTGAAAACTTGCATGAATTACACCAGACAAGAGAGCTGCAAAATGTATTGTGGTCCATCATGATTTGTGAACGGGTGAGTGGCAACTTATCACCATTTGTCATGGCTGAGAAGTATTTAAATCTTGCAAATCCCTGGCTTGCCAATAGCAATGGCACCAACCCGCTGCACGCACTCAGGTCTGCTCCTGTCACATTCAGACCCCTGCTACCTCCATCTACTCTTGTCCTGTGTCGAAACCTTAATGACTTGTCTGTCAGTTCATATGCCTCAGTATTGCTGTATTACTCTGCAATATTTCTCCGGTCCCTTTGTACTCGTTTTTTTAGAAAACAAAAACCTTGTAGATCCATAGGGGCCAGACTAAATATGCTCATTTTTTTTTGTTGTATTACCGTGTGTCTGAAAGCAGACAGGTGATGAGATTTAACTTCATCTAATTCGTGTAGCTAGCTGACAGATGATGAGATTTAATTACTTCTTAACTTAGAGAAGTGGATCAAACGTTTGTGTTCTTAATTTCATCTTTTTGGTTCTGCAGCAAGGAAGACAAAAAATGTTACGTGGAGGCTATGCAAGGTAACACAATGATGTTGTGAAGAGGATGAAGGATGCCACTCTGGTGATGTAAACTCAATAAGATGTCTCGCAGGCTCAGGGTGTGACCCTAGAGAACATTGAAGGTATTGTTTGGGGCTTTCCAGTACTTAGTCGATTGCTGTTTACGTTGATTTGTTCAGCAACTCGTAAAGATTATTGACACTTCTAATCTGACTTAGGACGTAAGGGTATTTAACGCATTGGAATGCATGCAACTCTTTTGTTTGTGTAGCGTACTATAGGATCATAGCTTGGCGTGGAAACACAATAAACAAACAAACTATATGATTGTAATGGTCTAGGCTGCTAATTGATGTGCCAAACAATTCTGTGGGATGCGCATATAGCAGTGGAGTGACTTAGCAGTTATATATTTTGTTTGCAATAGAAATTGGTAGTTGATGGTCATATGAGAATTGAGAAATTCATTATTGATGGTATTTATGTGTTTTCACTTGCCTGTTTGTTTATCAAACCTTCCAATGTTATTTTTGTTGTGTATCCTCCTTACAATTTAATTTGATATCCTCCTCATAATTTAATTTGATATCCTTCTTACAATTTAATTTGATGGACATAGATATTTGTCACCCTTACGTTATGCGGGTTGTTGCCTCTGGAATAGCAATTCACTCGCTTTGTTCAGGTAGATTGGTTAAACTACATGAGCATGTTAATCCATTGACTTGGCAAATGCTTAGTCTGGTGGTTATTGTGAATGAAACCTAATAACTTTTAATTCATATGCTATTATTCAAACAGATAATACATTATAACGGTAACGTTTGCTTGGTTACTTGAAAATTTTAAATGCTGCGTCCAAAGAAAGGCAGCATAAGTTGCGAGAACAATCGTGCAGAATAATCCCAAGAGTCAGCAATTTGTCATGGAATCCAATTGATTGGAGCCACTGCTGACAAACTTCAAATTGGATCCAAGTACAAATGCACAAGATTAGGAGCCATGTCTTGTAAGTATCACTTGGTATCGTACAGAGTATAATCCTTTTCAGGAACTTTACAGTTGATTTGCCACAGTAGCTTGTCATGCTAACAAAAACTTTATATAATTGTTTTAGAGCTCTGATTTGTCATAGTCAGCCTACAATTTCTACATTTCGCAAGGGGAAATGACTTTGCCTTTTAGTTCCTACTTTCTATGATGCCAGGCTTCAGTGCTACGCCGTATGATAATAGTAGGTTCTCCCAGAATTCTTTAAGACTAGTTTACAGCTGGGTTATTTATCTTAATTCTTAAACTTGGTACCCTGGACAGTAGAGTTGGGGTAAATGGAATAATGTGTATGGGGCTTTGGCCTCGGGTACCAAATTTTTTCCTAGAATCCTAATTGACCCTAAGAGCAAACGTCTGCATACCAACAGAATAAATTTCTGTGCTACAATGGTAATGTTGGTTTGAAGGTCGTTTTATCCAGCTCTAGTCTATTTTGCTGAAGTTCAATCCAACTGTATTGGCTGAAACTTATTCTGGCAGAATTATTCAGCTGCAATGTGAATGACGTAGTTTTGTTGTAATGTTTCAGGAAAGCTCTGAATCCCATACCAACTGCACAAGCAGTCTCCTTGGGCTGGCACAGGACAAGACATCTCTGGCGACACTCTAACCTGTCCAAGACAAGCTGAAAGACGTCCTCTGGCGCCGAAGGGATCAGCGCGATAGACACTGACGGTCTTTATGCTGCTCGCGACTTGCTATGGAAGGAGTGCTACAACAAGCGGTCGTCCCTCGCTGAGGAGGGCATCACCATCACCATGCTTCCTGCGTTCCAGGAGAGGGCACGCCCCAGCAGCTGCCACTGGATGTCAGTATCACAGGGAATATGTTTGACAGTTTGAGTATCCCCTTCGCGCGTGGGCTGTTGCATGACCCACTATTGCTGCTCGATGTCAGACTGTCGTCGAATCCCAATTGGGGTCCTTTGACAGCGTGGGAGGCTGAAAGAGGCCTTTCGTTTGTCCTGTACAAATTCTAGTCCTAGTCGTGTTCTGAATCTGAATTCCGATGTTACGCTTGCATTTCGGTTCAGTGATTGCTCCGTGATCGAATGAGATGTTTGTCTTTGATTGTCGTATTTAATGCAACTTGATTCTCCTGCACTAGTGCTTGATGATTGATTACGGTGTGGAGTGTGGAAAAATGGAATCTGCTTGCACGTGTAATGCTAGAGCTGCGCCTATCAACAAACGAAAGCAACACCAGAAGGCTGCGCCTCAATTTGAAAAGTCCAAACAAGCTGTACGATTAGAGATTAGAAATAATGCTCGTATATAGAGCTCGTTAGCCCTGAGTAACCCTACTCAGACTTTGATTTTTATATATATATTTTTTTTAGTACACCCTACTACTTTTTTTTTTTTTTTTTTTTTGAGCCAATACTCAGATTTTGATTTTTTTTTTTTTTGAGCCAATAACGCTCAGATTTTGATGAACACAGTGTCCTAGTTAATCCGCTCGAAAGTGGCCTGCACGTTTGGTGGCCCAGTAAGCGGACAAATACAGGCCTTCTCCCAGCCCAGTTGCGCAGCTCCGCCTCCGTCCCTTCCTTCCTTTGGTGGCCTGTCGTCGCGCCCCAGCCGGGTTGCGCAGCCCCTCCGCCGTGACGCGCATAGGCATACCTCGACGGCCCCTCCGCAGCTGGCGGTCGATCCTGCGCCGCCGCCATGCTGCGCCTTCGAAATAGCCTCTTCCCTCTGCTCCGCGCCGCCTCGCCGCTACCGTCCCCATCCACCGCCGCGCGTGCCGCCTCCTCTTCACCTCCACTGCCAACGCCCCCGCGCCCTTCTCCCTCGAGGACTACCTCGTCGCGTCCTGCGGCCTCGCCCCAGCCCAAGCCCGCGAGGTGTCCAAGAAGGCGTCCCGCGATGCAAGATCCAGGAGACCACTGGAGGAGCTCTCTATCCCCGTCTCAACTCCGCCTCCAACCCCGATGCTATCCTCGCCCTGCTCGCCGGCGCCGGCCTCTCCCGCAAAGACATCGCCGCCGCCGTCTCCGCGGACCCACTGATCCTCCGCGCCTCCGTGAAGAAAATCACCCCACGCCTTCTTGCTCTCAGGGACCGTGTCGGTCTGTCTACTCCCCAGATAGGTAGCTTCCTCTTAGTGGGCTCACGCGCTATCCGCCAGGGCGACGTCATTTCAAAGCTCGAGTTCTTCATCTCCTTCTATGGATCATTTGAGAGGGTCCTAGTGGCCGCAAAGAGGTGCAAGGGCCTCTTCAGTAGCAGCCTTGAGAGGGGAATCAAGCCTAACATAGCTTTGTTTCATCAATGCGGTGTTCAAGACATTGGTAAGGTGTGTTTACACCGCCCAAGAGTGCTTACCTTCAAACGCGATCGCGTGAAGGAAATTTTGATGCGGGCAGAAGAATTTGGGGTGCCTGCTGCATCGCCATTGTTCAGGCAAGTGGTGTTAATACTCAGCAGTGTTTCCCGTGAGGAGGTTGCTGCTAAGTTTGAGTTCTTCAAGAGGACTCTTGGCTGTTGTGAATCTGAAGTTTCCCTTGCAGTGTCCAAGATGCCACAAATACTAGGATTATCTTGTGCGACTCTTCTTCGCAAGATTGATTTCCTGATCAATGAGGCTGGCATAGAGCCACAGCATATTATGCAAAGACCTATCCTGCTCGCATACAGCTTGGAGAAGCGGTTAGTGCCCCGACATCATGTCATGAAAGTGCTGCAGGAAAAGGGATTGCTGAATAGCGATATGAACCTTTCACAATTACTGAATTATGGAGAAGATGCTTTCAAATCAAAGTTCATCGACCGTCACAAGGACTCTGTTCCTGGCCTTGCCGATGCCTATGCTGCAGCTAGTGCTAGTATTGTGCCCTCTAGAGTGTAATCTAAACTTCTCATTCTGTGTGTTAGGTGAATGGTGGAACTGCAACTTATGTTCATTAGCGGTTGTCTACTGATTGTATCTCATTCTGATTTCTGTAATATAACCACTAGTGATTTGTTCTTAGTCCAAGGTTAATATATGATTATTAAGTAAGGCGTTGTGTTTGTCTTATTCAGGATACTTGATTCTCATTTTGTTGTCTGGAGGTCTTCATGGATGATTTCACTCTCTATGGACAGGACGGAATTTTGGTGACTGTTTAGCAAATCTTGAGATTGTTCTACAGCATTATCTTGGAGCTGATTCGGTACCCAATTGGGAGAAGTGTCATTTCCTTGGCCATTTGGTTTCCTCATGAGGAATTGAGGTTGATAAAGCCAAAGTTGTGGAGATTGCTTGCTTGCCTCCTCCAGTGAGCATGGGAACAATGTGTATAAGGGAATGAGTTGCTAACAGCTGAAAATAAATTATAAGTTCTATGGGACATGGCTTCATATGAGAGTGTAGTAATTTATTACTATTCCATTTTTTTTTCCCACAGAATATACATAAAAAATATAACCCTTCTTGATTAAGGTAATTGATCTCATATATAGTGAACATGCTTCTTCTGGAAGTAAGCCTATAATCAGGGAGACTACTGGTCTTATAAATGCAAGTCCCAAAGTTGTTTGTTGCTACCAATTTTTTTGGTTTAGTTTTGAATTTTATAAAGTTTTGGAGTTTTCTAAGATATTTCTACTTTTTATGATAGTAGCTGGCATAGTAATATTTATAAGGTTTAGCTGCACAATGCATTTTGCTCCATCATGATTTGTGAATGGGTGAGTGGCAAATGATCAAACAAGACTCATCGCATCTATTACAACAGCTTATCACCATTTTTCTGGACAAAGAAGTATATGAATTTTGCAAATCCCTACCGTTCATCTTGTCTCATCACAGCTCAACAGTAGCAGAAGGGAGATGGCGAAGGACGCCTCCCTACTGGAACGGCGTGTTGATATGGAGCCTCACCGACGTTGACGGCACCAGCCCGCCGCACGCTCTCAGGTATGCTCATGTTGCATTCAGATCCCTGGTTCTTCCGTCTGCTCTTGTCCTATGTCAAAACTCTAATGACTCCTTTGTGTTTTTGTCAGTTCATATGCTTACGTTTTGCTGTCTTACTCCGAAACATCTGTCCCATCTCTTTATACCTGTTTTGTTGCAAAACAAAAAACCCTGTAGATCCTTCTCGGCCACACTAAATATGCTCAATTTTGTTGTTTTACTGTGTGTTTGAAAGCAGACAGGTGACGAGACCTAATTTCCTTTCTCTAATTCGTGTGACTACTAGGTCTAGCGTTTTATGCCAAAATTACTGTACTTAATTTAAGAGAAGTGGATCAAACGTTCATGTTTTTTATTTCATTTTTTTGGTTCTACAGCAAGGAAGTCAAAAAAATGTTTCTTGGAGGCCATGCAAGCTATCACTATAGATGTTGTTAAGATGATGAAGGATATCATTCGGGTGATGAAAACTCAAGAAGATGTCTTGCAGTCTCAAGTTGTGACCCTAGAGAACATTGAAGGTATTGTTTGGGGCATTCTGATACTTTCCCAGTCGATTTTCATTTGTACAGACAAATATGATCCCAATTCCCATTTCGAAATCATTGATTTTTTGGTGTATTCAGTAATCGGTAAAGATCACTGACACTTCAAATGTGACTAAAGGACGTAAGGTTATTTAATGCATTGGCATGCATGCAACTCTTAGTTTGTGTACCATGGCATGGTAGGATTATAGCTTGATGTTGAAACCCAATAGAATCAGAAACTTGCAATGGTATAGGCTGTTAATTGGGATTTCTGTAGGATGTAAAACTAGCAGTATTGACATTTAGCAGTTATTAGGTGATGGTCATATGAGAGATTCATTATTGATGGTGTTTATGTGTTGTGATGTTGTCACTAGCCTGTTTGTTAACCAAAGCTTCCAATGTTATTTTTGTTGTGTAATCGTGTATCCTCCTTAGAATTTGACTTGATGGACATAGATATTTGTCACCCTTATGCTTCGTTTGGATAGGGATACAGATTAGGATAGGAATAGGAAATATTACATCTAGCCATCCGTTATTCATACCTCATTTAATCCTAGCCATTTATTCATTTCCCTTTCCCTATCCCACCCCCTATATCCCAATATTGAAACTGCACCACTTTAGGTGTTATTGGCTCTGCAATAACAATTTACTCGGCTCTGCTTTCAGGTATATTGGTTGAGCTACAATGGCATATTGATTGTTGAATCCATTGACATGGCAAATGGTATGATTCATAGTTGTAATTAAGACTTTCTTGTAAATGCTTATTCTGTTGGTGATTGAGAGTGACTTCCAAGCATATCTACAGTCTATTGGTGAGCCTCTGTTTGGTTACTTGAAAAATTCAAATGCTGCATCCAAGCAAAGGCGGCAGAAGCTATGATTAGAATTGTGTAGAGTAATCCCAACAGTCAGCAACTTGACATGGAGTCCAATGGACTGGCGCCACTGCTGTCAAAGTTCAAACTGGATCCAAGTACAAATGCACAGCCTTAGGAGCCATGCCTTGTCTATATCACTCAGTATCATATGGTGTATAATCCTTTGCACACACTTTACAGTTAATTTGCACACAGTAGCTTCTGTTGCTCATAATAACAAAAACTTTATACAATTGTTTCGCAGCTCTGATTCATTATAATGAGCCTGGATTTTCTACATTTTGCCAGTGGATTGAAGGATGCTCTTAGTTCCTACTTCCTATGATGCCAGGCTAATGCCGTATGATAATGGTACTCCCAGAATTCTGTAAGCCTAGTTTACAACTGGGTTATTTATCTTAATTCTTAAACCTGTTGCCCTGGACAGTAGAGTTGGGGTAAATGGAGTGATGTGTAAGGGGCTTTGGGTACCAAAATTATTCCTAAAATCCTAATGGACCGGACCCTGAACAAACATCTGCATACCAACAGAATTATACTACCATATCGATAGTTCATGTGATATTGAAATTTTTGTGCTATAATGGTAGTGTTGGTTTGAACCTCATTTTATTCTGCTGTAGTCTACCCAACTGTATTGGCTGAAACTTCTTCTGGCAAAATTATTCAGCTACAATGTGTTGATGTAATTTTGTTGTAACGTTTCAGGAAAGCTCTGAATCTCATACCTACTGCTCAAGCGGTCTCCTTCGGTTGGCACAGGACAAGAGTACAAGACATCTGGTAACACTCTAACCAACAAGACAAGCTTAAAGACGTCCTCTGGAGCCGAAGGGGTGGAAAATCACCTATTGCTGAAAGACATCCTTGCAGTGGGAAGAAGGATCCACTATTGCTGCTCGGTGCTGGACTGTCGTCAAATCCCAATTCGGATTCTTTAGGCTTAGTGGTGGGTTTTCCCGTACAAATTCTACGCCATCGTGTACCAGTCGTGTTCTGAATCTGAATTCCAGTGATTCCTCTGAAACCGGATGAGATGTTTGTCCCTGATTCTTGTATTAAGCGCAACTTGAGAATTCTCCTCCACGAGTGCTTGATGCTCTCTGTACATGATTGATTGATTATAGTATGTTAGACCTGCTTGCACGTGTGCTAATGTTAGACCTGCTTGCACGTGCGCTAATAATATACAAAACATGAGCACGAGCTACTTCTGCTTATATCCAACAGTACAAGGCGTCTCAGTTGGAAAGGTCCAAACAAGCTACTCGCAGTGTCCCAGTTGGAAAGGTCAAAACATGAGTATTTCTGCATCGGCTAGAGATCAGAAACATTAACGAAAGCAATAGAGCTCGTTAGCCCAGTGTCCCCCAGTCCCAGTTCAGCCGACCCAAGGGGCCAAGTCATCTGCACGTTTGGTGGCCCAGTAAGCGGACAATACTCGCAGCCCAGTTGCGCAGCTCCGCCTCCGTCCGTCCCTTCTTCTTCCCCTGGTCGTCCGCATCGCCGCTCGCCGGGCAGCTGCCGGCCGATCCTGCGCCGCCGCCAGCCATGCTGCGCCTTCGAAATAGCCTCTTCCCTCTGCTCCGAGCTGCCTCACCGCTACCCTCCCCCATCCACCGCCGCGCGTGCCGCCTCCTCTCCACCTCCACTGCCAACGCCTCCGCGCCCTTCTCCCTCGAGGACTACCTCGTCGCGTCCTGCGGCCTCGCCCCAGCCCAAGCCCGTGAGGTGTCTAAGAAGGCGTCAAGCGAGTTATTATCCAGAGGATACAGATCACTGGAGGAGCTCTCCTATCCCCGCCTCAACTCCGCCTCCAACCCTGATGCTATCCTCGCCCTGCTCGCCGGCGCCGGCCTCTCCCGCCAAGACATCGCCGCCGTCGTCTCCGCGGACCCACTGATCCTCCGCGCCTCCGTTGAGAAAATCGCCCCACGCCTTCTTGCTCTACGCAACCGTGTCGGTCTGTCTACTCCCCAGATAGCTAGCTTCCTCTTAGTGGGCTCACGCGCTCTCCGCGGGGGCGACGTCATTTCAAAGCTCGAGTTCTTCATCTCCTTCTATGGATCGTTTGAGCTGGTCCTGGTGGCCTCAAAGGCGTGCAATGGCCTCTTCAGTGCAAGCCTTGAGAGGAGAATCAAGCCTAACATAGCTTTGTTTCATCAATGGGGTGTTCAAGACATTGGTAAGGTGTGTTTACGCCGCCCAATGGTGCTTACCTTCGAACGCGATCGCGTGAAGGAAATTTTGCTGCGGGCAGAAGAACTTGGGGTGCCTGCCGCATCACCGTTGTTCAGGCAAGCAGTGGCAATGGTCAGCTGTGTTTCCCGTGAGGAGGTTGCTGCTAAGTTTGAGTTCTTTAAGAGGACTCTTGGTTGTTGTGAATCTGAAGTTTCCCTTGCAGTCTCCAAGATGCCACAAATACTAGCATTATCTGACGGGACTCTTCTTCGCAAGATTGATTTCCTGATCAATGAGGCTGGGATAGAGCCACAGTATATTATGCGAAGGCCTGTCCTGCTCGCATACAGCTTGGAGAAGCGGTTAGTGCCCCGGCATCATGTCATGAAAATGCTGCAGGAAAAGGGATTGCTGAATAGCGATATGAACCTTTCACAATTAGTGTGTTATCATACAGAAGAGGCTTTCAAATCAAAGTTCATCGACTGTTACAAGGACTCTGTTCCTGGCCTTGCAGATGCCTATGCTGCAGCTAGTGCTAGGATTGTGCCCTCTGGAGTGTAATATAAACATCTCATTCTGTGGGTTAGGTGGATGGTGGAACTGCAACTTATGCTCATTAGCGGCTGTCCACTGTGCAGGTTTTCTCAATTCTGATTTCTTCAATATAACCAGTAGTCATCACTGATTGACCATAGTCCATGCTTAAGTTACAACTATTATGGAAGGAGCTGTGTTTGGCTTATTCTGGATACTTAATGCACATTTTGTTGGTTTCATCTTCTGACTAGCACCTGAAAATTATCCTTAACTTCAATTTCTTATGTGGATAAGTCTTTGCCTGAGCAGTATTTGTAACAGAATGAGATACTAAAACCTGAAAATAAATTGTAAGCTCTATGAGAGACGGCTGCTTATATGATATAAAGTCCCTCTTCTGTAGGGATGAAAGTGGTACGGATAATCCTCCGCCCCGATCCGCTCCGAATCCGGATTTTAAGGTTATGGAGAAGTATTTTTAATATCCGTGCGGATCTTGGATAATCGAATCCGACTATATGCGGATGCGGTGTAGGATATGGTATTGGCAAAATCCGGGCGGATATGGATTATCCGATAATTAAACGCGGATTATCCGATACTTATAATAGGATATCCGAATATTTTAAGCATCTCAAACGACAACAATAATTGAAATATCTTTTTGCTATATATAGAATGTTATTCCCGTGATTACATCATTCGCCTAATTTAGTTGTTAGGCAACCGTAGATGGCACTTGTGATTGTCAATTTTCCCATTTTCCTAATATGCAGACGGCGCCTGTACACTCGCACTCCCTAGTCACGCCGGCAGTCGGCCAACAATCCCATCTTGATCTTTTGCATGTACGTACTACGTAGCATAAGCACTTCGTTCCCATCTTTTTTCTTTGCATTTACGTGTATACATAAAAATGGCATCTAAGGATGGAGATGCAAGTAGAGCAGGAAGCCAAAGTGTGGCTTCATCTTCCCCGCTTTGCATATATTATCCGACTTCTAAAAGTCCGCTTCGGCTCCGACACGTTCGAACCCGTACCATTTCCGACATCCTAAAAAATCCGTATTCGCAACGAATCCGTAAATATCCGATCCGCTCGAATCCGATTAGAAAAAGAGGATTAGGATATGGAAGAAACCATTATCCGCTCGATCCGATCCGTTTTCATCCCTACTCTTCTGAAAGTAGCCTCAAACTTGTTTATTACCATTGTGTTTAGTTTTGTTATTCTAAGTAGGAGTTTCTCACGGAATATTTCTACTTTAATGCCTTTGCATGATAGTAGGACGCATGGTACTATTTATAGGTTTAGCAGCTCATATGATGGGTTTACGCTGTCATCAAAACTTCACTAATTTATAAGGTTATAATCAGCTCATATGATGGGTTTGCACCATCTACAAAAGTTCATTCTGTTTTGAGCTGCTGCTGAAAATCCAGATCCCTTGAGAACCTGTGTGATCGATTGCCAAACTATGCTGGTCTGGCTGCTGCGATTGCTTTGGAAATTTGACGTGTTGCCTACCTGAACAATCTGAACCATGTGCATGTACACTGCTAATTAGTTGCCTCCGCCTATGTATGTTGGTTCATATCGGCTTGAAAAATTGCACGAGTTAGAATTACAATGCAAGAGCAGCAAAATGTGGTGTGGTGCATCATGATTTGTGTGAAGGGTGGAGTGGCAAGTAAACCAAAGACTCACCCTATTAAAACAGCTTATAGCTATAATACATATGTCACAGCGAAGAAGGATATGTACAGCATAAACAAGGGGCTAATATACAAAACAAGTACAAGATTTATCTGTCAACAATGTACTTCTGCCACCAGTAGAAGGGGCTAATATACAAAACAAGTACAAGATTTATCTGTCAACAATGTACTTCTGCCACCAGTAGAAGACTGAAACTGCCGAAAAGATTGCTCTTTATATGTAACAATCGTATGTGACCAACTCTTTTGCAGGAGTATTCCAACATACATCAAGAATCAAGGTGTTCCCCCTGAAGATCATTCTCATGAAAGAATAGATGTGACCTATATCTTCATGATATCTCTGAATTTGTCCATGCACCAACAATGGTGCTCCAGATATTGTGGTTCGTACCAGCATAATTGGTATGACCTATACATAAGAGTATGCAGGACTGGTTAAAATGTCATTGAATACGGTTAGAACATAATTTAAGGGGCAGGAAATGAATTAAGAAACATAACTTATAAATGGAAGTGTCATGGACTACAGGTGCTGCATATCCCTCTGTGGTGGAGTCTAATGGGTAATAGTGAGTGTTATTTGGAAACTTGATGTAATGTTGCGTATGGTACAATGACAAAACTGATATAACGGGGTAATAAACACCATAATTTTTCTCACAATGTTATGCAATGGATAAGGGATCCATCCCTGGTATTCCAAAAAAAAAAAAAAAAAAAAGAGTGGGGGTGGGGTTGTGTGGGTTTGGAGGGGTTTTGCATGGTTTGGCTACTTGCAATGTCATTCTTTAGACTCTATAGTATTTGGTGAGTAAATTTTTCTGGGTTCAAATTGTTTCTTTTTCTTCAAAAAGAAAATCACATTGATACTGGAACTCCGTTTGTTAAGTGTTGATTTCAAAACGAAAAACATTCGAGCAGTACAAATTTTGATTTAACATGCTCTGCACAGATGCTGGATGAAGAACAAATGAGGATTGCCTAAGGTTACTCTAAGACTCGGGAAAAAAAACAGCATCCCATCTCATGTCATTTGCAAAATCTTATTTGACAGAAAAGAGAAGAACCATAGATTGTGCTGGCAGTGCACAACCTTTTCTTTGGTACCCTCATCAGGCAAACAAATATGTCTGTTCTTCGAATGTATAAGCTCATGAGCTATCAGTTACTCTCTACATCCCAAATTATAGGTTGTTTTGGCTTTCTAGGTACATAGTATTTGCTATGGTATGATACAAGGTAAAAACTATGTATCTAGAAAAGCCAAAACAAAAAGTAAGTAAAAGATCGCAACTGCTAATTATTATCACCAACCTCTACATACAATACAAGAAATACCTCTGTATGAACATGAGGTCAGTAGCAACAGCAACACCTTTAGTTGCCATATCAACAGTTTAGCTGAGTCCAAGTTCTTTCTTCAGCTTCTCGAGAGCAGCCTCTATTTCAGAAAGACCATCATCAAAGCTGTCCGTTGATGTCTTGTCGTCCTTGCCATTTTTCGCCTGCTGTCCAAACTGTGTGTACGGGTCATTTCCAGTGACATCCTCAGGTCTGGATTCATCAATCTTCAATTCATTTTCCAGAAATTCTACAAATTCCTCGCCAATTGCCTGATTGAGCAGAACGCGATGAAGGTGTTAACATGACATTCGCCACAAAACTATAGCTAGTAGCTGGTCTTATCTATGCTATATTGCTGTATGGAAATTCTTAATAGTGATACAAACTCACAATAATCGATATAGTTGAAATGTTCGATAAAGATAACTTACAGCTAACTCTTCCCAAAGGCTTTTAGGTTCCTGATTCGAATTCAATCCAGCTTCCCAGTTCTGGAATTCTGCTTGCAGATCTTTAAGGAAATCCGCTGCAAAAGCACAATCACTATGGTCTTAAAGTCACATTAGAGGTGAAGGCATTTTGGTGAACCTTATATCTCCACATGACAATCACTAAGGTTTCAAATTTCGAGTAGAACAATGGACCCCTTTGGTCACATCAACGATCAACCATATGTTACTGACAGCAAGGAGAGAATTCAGTACCAAATCCATAGAACGGCTCTTCTGCAGCAGCTGATTTGCTGTCTCTGGAGCTGGAGGACCAAGACGAATCTGAACTGCTGCTCGCGTACTTGGATCGAGACTCCGAGTTCATCAGAGTGTTGTAAGCGTGCTTGATCCGCAGAAAACTTCTCCTGAGCATCGGGCTGCGTTGGCAACAACATCCACGAGGCTGGCGGTGAGCAGAGTCATCCATCCCCAACGTCCCAAAACAATCCCGTAGAGATCAAACAGAAAAGCGAATGAGAAGAGGCGAGCAAACAGCAGGGGTTCGGTCGCCACACGCACCTCCTTGTTGACGTCAGGGTGGTACTTGAGCGCAAGGCGCCGGTACGCGCGCTTGATCTCCTTGGGCGCCGCCGACGGAGACACGCCGAGCACCTCGTACGGGGACTCCCTCCGCCCGCCGCTGCCGCCACGTGCGCGCGCTCACGCTCGCACGCCGCCAGCGAGGCGCCGGGCTGCGGCAGGAGAGGCGCGCTGAGGGGCCCGGGCTGGCGGCGGCGGCGACAGCTATACTGACGAAGGGAGGAGCCGCGACGCGGCCGCGGGAGGCGGCGAGTAGCAGGGGCGGACACGGAGCGGGGCCTGCAGCTGTAGCGCCATGGCGCACCAGCGAGGCACAGGAGATAGCAGGCAACACATCCAGATCGAGCGGCATGGAAGGCCATGTGAGAATCGACACGTTTGGTGGCCCAGTAAGCGGACAATACGGCCTTCTTTTTAGCCCAGTTAGGCAGCTCCGCTCGCTTCCGTCCCAAGTCGCCCTCGCATCGCCGCCGCTCGCCGGCAGTGACGCGCAAAGGCATAGCCCGACCGACGGCCCCTCCGCAGCTGGCGGTCGATCCTGCGCCGCCGCCATGCTGCGCCTTCGAAATAGCCTCTTCCCGCTGCTCCGCGCCGCCTCACCGCTACCCTCCCCCTTCCACCGCCGCCCGTGCCGCCTCTTCTCCGCCTCCACTGCCAACGCCCCCGCGGCCTTCTCCCTCGAGGACTACCTCGTCGCGTCCTGCGGCCTCGCCCCAACCCAAGCCCGCGAGGTGTCCAAGAAGGCGTCCCGCCACATATTATCCCAAGGATCCAGGAGACCACTGGAGGAGCTTTCCTATTGCCGCCTCAACTCCGCCTCCAACCCCGATGCTATCCTCGCCCTGCTCTCCGGCGCCGGCCTCTCGCGCGCCGACATCGCTGCCGTCGTCTCCGCGGACCCGCTGCTCCTCCGCGCTTCGGTGAAGAACACCGCCCCACGCCTTCTTGGTCTCCGCGACCGTATCGGTCTTTCTGCACCCCAAATCGCTCGTTTCCTCCTGGTCGGCTCACGCGCTCTCCGCGAGGGCGACGTCGTTTCAAAGCTCGAGTTCTTCATCTCCTTCTACGGTTCGTTTGATCGGGTCCTGCTGGCCGCAAAGCGGTGCGACAGCCTCCTCGGCATGGGGATTGAGAGCTCAGTCAAGCCTAACATTGCTTTGTTGCGTCAGTGGGGTGTTCAAGATATTACTCAGCTGTGTTCAAACAACCCGCGTGTGCTTACCTTCAACCTGGAACGCTTGAAGGAGTGTTTGATGCGGGCGGAAGAACTTGGGGTGCCTCGTACTTCCCGGATGTTCAGGCACGCGGTGGTTACCGTCGCCCGAATGTCCAAAGTGAAGGTTGCTGCCAGACTTGAGTTCTTTAAGAGGACTCTTGGTTGTTCTCATTCTGAGATTTCCACTGCGGTGTCCAAGATGACAGGAATATTAAAATTTTTCTGACAAAAATTCTTCTCCGAAAGATTGAGTTCCTGATCAATGAGGCTGCGATGGAGTCACAGTATATTGCGCAAAGGCCTCATCTGCTCGCATACAGCTTGGAGAAGCGGATAGTGCCCAGGCATTACGTCATGAAGGTCCTGCAGGAAAAGGGATTGCTGGATAATATTAGCTTTGTCACTGTTGACACCCAAAAATGGCATAGGCTAAACCATCGCAAAATTCCGCACTTAGCCATATTTTGGAGGTCCAAGTCACCGCATAAATTTCGGACTTAGCTAAATTCTCGTAGTAGGATCGAAAAGGGCTTTTACGGAATGTGACCGACTCACTCGGCGGCGTCCGGTCAAATAACCGGCCGGCCAGCGTCCCGTTAAATTTGGCCGAACAGGCGGATTCGACATCGACCGACGCGCTTCGCCGGGCGCGTCCGGTCTTGGTCCGGCCACGCTGTCCGGGTCAGTCGTCTTGTTGCGAGTCGGTAGGACCTCTCGCCGGGCGCGATGTGGAGGTCGAGGGGCTCGACCGGTCCGGTCGGCCCGACGCTGCTCCTCTTGTCCGTCCGTCGAGATCCGAACCGATTTGTTTCCAATCGTGTTTTGGTCGGTTTTGGTACTTGAAACGCCCAAGGACGGTTTCCTAAAGGGATAAGACCACCCCCCCCTCTATATAATAAAGAGGTTTATGGCCGATTTGATCCCATCTACATCCAATCGACAAAAACACATCTACTACCGCCTTGCTTGTAGGTCATCCTCCCTCCTTCTTCGCCGCCGATGCCATGAACGGAAGATCGACGACAACAACGCCCTAGAGCGGTCGGGCCGGGCTAGGGGCGTACCATAAACTTCTTTACGCGCCCTCGGGTCCGTCCCCGGCGTGTGGGTTTCGGGTTTCAAGAGACTTCCCGGCGTGTCTTATGCGTGCCGCGCTCCCCGACGAGGCTCCTCCGACGACGTGTCTTGCGTATCGCGCCATCGTTGGAGGCACAAGGTCCGTGTGTGGATATCTCTAGGCGCTTGCCGATCCCCGATTTTCCGCTTGCCCCTCATGTGAGCGATCTAGCTCTTGTTTTGGTGTGTTACCGATTTTATCGTCAACAGTCACATTGGTTCAATGGGGAGAGGAGAAGTTCAAATCGAAGATCATTGACCATCACAAGGACTCAGTTCATGGCCTTGCAGATACCTATGCTGCAGCTCGTGCTGGCATTGTGCCGTCTAGAATCTAATTTTATGATCTTATTTTGTGTTTTGGGTGAATGGTGGAACTGCAACTCATGCTCATTAGTGGCTGTTTCTGATTTTTTCTGTAGTAGAAGCATTAGTGATCTCTGACTGTTCATAGTCCACGTTTAAGTTTGTGTTATTCTGTGTTGTTGTTGTTTTTCCTTTTTTTCAGTTTTTGACAAGAAACATGATTTTATTTCAACCGCAACGAGATGTTGTCAAGTTTACATAGTTGATAGGAGCTGCTTGTAGTGCGTCTATCATGGGGATGTGTTTTGGTGTCACATGTGGATATGTTGCTACAAATGCCTGTTTTGCAAGTAGGTGTGCCGTCTGATTGAGGCTTCTTGGTATCTGTTGCTTGTTGTTGATGAACTCCAAGCCGAAATCTTTACTGTTGATGTATGTCACAATTTCTTGACTGTCTGATAAGAAATTCATTGTTTGCAAATGCGGCCTGGAAGTGACCGAGGCAGCTAGGGCTAGAGCCGCTGCCTCTGCCATCTGAACTGAAGTAGTGTTCCCTATTGATCCCTGTATGTATGTGTTTTGGATTGGCTGGTGGTGAGTATTGATTTTGATTATGAGTACTCCCAGTCTCGCCTTTGCTGGTGAAGATCGGTCGATGACGGGAGATGTAGAAGCGTGTGTACCATTTTGGACCTGGAATGAGTGCCGGAAAGAACACCCTGTATAGTGTTGCTGCAGCGTCAGCTGATCTCTGTATGTTGCTGCGTAACTGCGTTTGTGATTCCATCAATTGGCTGCAACAATGTGTGCTCTACAGCATGTTGGACTTGCCAGGCTCCATTTTTTGTTGTTGAATCTCATGTCATTTCTAGCTTTCCAATATACCTCAGATTAGTTATAATTATTTTGAAGGTGTCATTAGTATTCTGCCTAGCACATAGCTGAAGAGTATCCTTAACTTACTTTTTCTTTATTATTATAACACTAGGAAAAATGTCCGTCGTTTACCTTGGGAGAAAAAAACCGTAGTATCTCTAGGGCAATAGACTTCATTTAACTGGAACGTGAATTTTGAGAACCATGAAATATGGACCGCGAATGGTTCCGTGTACATTATCTAATTAACATGGGTCCAAATTATCTATTTACTTACCTCGCTTAGTGTTCCGTGTACATTTCTCGGATCGTCTAGCATTTTACTTATAGCTGATGCTTTCGGGTCCAAGCCGGGTAGCCTAAGTCGACCGGCACTATGCATATGCACCTGTGCACCCGATCGTGGGCTGCCCCTTTTACTATTTGGTCCATGTGCACCACGTTCACTCTAAAAAGGAAAGCGGTTTGGCCAGGCCATAGGCCGGCTCCTCTCGTTTCTCCTCGTAGCCCCGCCTGTTAGGTGACAAAGAGAAAAGAAAGTAAAAGGGAAGGGAGAGGCAGGGAGTAGAGCACGCACCAGATAGCCTCGCACCGGCGGGTGTCAGACGGCAAAGCGTTTCCTCGGGCGTTGCTCGCCGCCGGGTGTAATGAGAGGAGCCGGGCGTCATTTGGAGCAAGAGTTCACCGCAGCGGGACAAATGCGACTGTGTGTGCGGCCGGGCCAAAGGTGGGAGGAGCGGCGCCGTCCACGGGCTTCTCGCATCGGTTCTCCTGAGGGACTTCGCACCGCGGGCTTGGTAGCGGCGCACCGGCCCTGGCCGGCGGGTAGCGCCGTCAGCGACCGTGGAGGCACGACGGTCCGACCGGAGCAAGGCAGGGTGTAGGGCTATGCGGCGCAGCCGGGCCAAACGGGTATGCCATGGTCTTCATGATGTCACCGCGACAAACGCGAAGCAGCTCCCGACGCATGATGGCAACGGGCGCGACCGTAATCCACACACCACGCGATGGCGTCCTTAATCCGCGACTTGCACCACGGCGGCGTCCGATTCGTTGCTTTCGATTCAATTTCTTTCTCTCGATTTCTTCCATAGATCGTTTGTGTATGGACGAAGGAATTGATTGTAGGTGATTTAATTTTATAAGTCGTTTTTTTTAGAGTTAGAGTTGTGATTTGGGATTGGTAATTTGTCGCGTCCGAGTCCATTACGTAGGGAGGCCGCGGGCGGGATCGGTTTGATTACGGAAAGGGGCAAACAGATACGGGGAGGGGCGAGGGGAGGCGGATCAAGGGTAAAGCGACGGCCAATCAAATTTTCTATAGGCAGTGAGAAAAAAGCCCTATGAAAAGCCCTGAAAAAAAGAGGTGGGACCCGAAATTTTCTCTTTATTAGTAGGTATAGATTATTGTAAACTTTATTAAGATATTCGAATTTGCCGGTATTAGCTTATTGAAAACCCCCTAACCCTCTACGAG
>JADLZK010010657.1:0-191409 GCA_015847255.1 Hyparrhenia diplandra | reverse complement strand
TAAGAAAGAATACAATGATCATAAGAAAGAGTTTCATGTTACCATCATCTTCTCGACAGTGGGATACGAGTCTATTAGAGAGAGTAGAAATACGGTGTTATTTGGGCAAAAGTGACAAGCTGTTTGAACTGAAGTATCTGAACCGAGTATAAACGAATAATTATCAACTGTTGCAGAGATGTCAACTTGCAGAGATGTAACTATCCAACTCCCCGCCTTTTACTCCACTGCTGCTGGCTATGTTCCGAGACCCATGAGTAAATCTAAAACAAAGAGGATTTCAAATGGCATAGATTCAATCAAACGAAATAATAATAACAGTGATATATTTCCAATGCAAACTGAACTTTGATGCTATGGTTTAGTCAGTGCTGTTAATGGGGAGTCCATAGTAGCTGCAACATGTTAACAATTCAAATCACTGCAGCATGAAGAGTTTGGGTGGTCCACGACCCTGCCTCATTGAGTCCATGATGAAGCGAGGCGTCTCACCTCTTGTGTCAACCCTATGGTCCAACCTTGGATTTGAATGCCAATTGACACCTGCAAAGAGGAAAAAAAAATTATAGCTTTTACAAATGAGGTGAAACAACAGTTTTTTTTTTTTCTAAAAAATAAGAAGTAGTGAAGTTGTGAAGGATAAGCGCGAGAAGATAAATGTGCATTTGATATTGAACCCACCTTTTTTTGAAGCAACATACAGGCAGTCTCTCTCTATCTCCAGCTGCTGCACTCGGAGAGTGTGGTAGGTTGGAGGTGGTGGCCAGATAAATTGAATATTGAATTGAATGGTAGCTGAATGGAATTGTTCTCTTTGATTAAGGGAGGGACGACAGGACATGAGGAATTTCTTCATTAGCTACCGATTTCACAAACTAATCATCTACGGAGAACATGTTGTGTTAACAAATTTGATATATAACAGACAATAAGACAATATGATTTCTACTTGTTGTGTCACGAGTTTAACATGGATAGAATTCACAGGTGTTGTTAAGCTTGAACTGAAAGCCAGCCCAGCTGTTGCTGCTGCATCTCTGAAGAGATGAGATGATAAATTTCATTCTAACCTTCAAAAATTTTTTGCACAACAACACAAATGCGGTATAAGCAGATATCTCTTTTTTTCCCCCTCAAGACTTCCTTGCAGAAGTCAAGATCTTCTCCCCATGCTTGAATGAAAGAGTAAAATCCACCCTAGGTCCCTGAACTTGTCCTCAAGTCTCATCCAGTCCATGTACTTAGGAAACTAGTAATCCGGGTCCCCGAACTTGTTTAAGTGTGTCATCCGGTCCAAAACGGGTTTGGCAAGCGGTTTCACTACAGTAACAGCGGGTTGCTATAGTAAAAGTAGTTTTTGTTCTTTTCCTTTTTTTTTTTTTGTTTTGGTTAAATCTTTGAAAAATCATAAAATAAAAAATCCAACTTTTTTTTGACTCCACATTTAGTATATCTACAAGTGAACATATAATATGATATGCTTTAGTATAAAGTTTTTGCTACGAAGCTTTTATCTTTTTCTTTTTTTTATTTATTTGGCTGAATCTTTGAAAAATCATAGTAAATCATAAAAAAATTATAAAATAGAAAATCTAATTTTTAGACTCCACATGAGTAGATCTACGCAGTGCATATATAATATGATATGCTTTAGTCCAATAAAATCATATTATATGTGCTTTAGATCTATGTTTTTCTGTAATTAATTGAAATAATTGGATTTTCTATTTTATAATTTTTCTGTGATTTACTATGATTTTTAAAGATTCAGCCAAATAAATAAAAAAGAAAAAGATAAAAGTTTCGTAGCAAAAATTTTTTGTACTAAAGCATATCATATTATATGTTCACTTGTAGATATACTAATGTGGAGTAAAAAAAAAAGTTAAATTTTTCATTTTATAATTTTTCTATAATTTACTATGATTTTTCAAAGATTCAACGAAACAAAAAAAAAGAATAAAAACTGTTTTTACTGTAGCAACCCCTGTTACTGTAGCGAATCTGCCACCAAACCGGTTTTGGACTCTGATGACACACTTAAACAAGTTCGAGGGACCTTTCCTAGTTTTCAAAGTACATGGACTGGATGAGACTTGAGGACAGAGTTCAGGGACCTGGGGTGGATTTTACTCAATCAAATGTGCATATCGAAAAAAAGTACATTTATTACTACACTGAACCTCACCTTTTTTCCTCCCGGCTTCTCATGTGAAATGGGCGAAGTCAAGGCAAGTCGGCTTGCTTGCTCATTTGTCCGCACCCATGGCCGTGACCGAGCTCGAGTGTGACAGAACCTCCTAATTACTGGGCCCACCTGCACCTGTCTTTGTCCCAAAGACCTCTGACAGCTGTGCAGATGCACCCAATAACTTAAGAAGCCTGTCGGGTGTCATCGGAAACCCCGATTACACCACTCTCATACCAGGATCAACAAAGGAGTAGCTACAACATTACAACATTTGTTATAGAAATACAGATCGAGTGCGGAAGAATAATAACATTAATTTTACAAAATGTGAGTAAGTTACATTTAAGAAAACTTAACTTAATTTGTGGAAGCTAGGTAGAACTAGAAGACACCGGATCATGTCGAGCCCACAGACATAATCTTGGTTAAACAAAGACGAGTCGGGCACCTACAACGAGGGGTTAACAAACCCCGATGCGGGGAGTACTCAACAAGACTTAACCGACAAGGAAAAGAGAAGAAGACTCAGGAATGCGGGCTTAGGGGAATCAAGGAAAGGTTTTAGCAAGAATCAAGGACTCGTTTTGCGAGAAAAAGCTTACTAAAAAAAATGAATCCTTAGTTTCAAGATTTTAATTCGTTTAGTAGCTCATAAACTCTAGGTTATCCTATTCTAGAGCAAACATATTTTTCTTATTCCAACTTTCTTTCATCAAAAACATATTCCATCATTTACTACGATGAATGGGCGTAAGAACGGGTCTCCATAACCGAGAAGCAACGGATTCATGAACCGATTAATACCGGTTTGGGGATCCCTAACCACCGCGACATATGTAGCACTTAAGCTTGCATATATCAACCTTCTTTCAGATTTGTCCAAAACGGAACGAGGCTGCGCCACCCAGAGAGCACGAGACTCCACCTCCCCTACCCCGGCCCTAATGACAGCTTTGACCAAGTGGGGTGGGTACACGCTACTCCCGCCATCTCTCCACTCCCGGTCGTGGGTTGCCATTCCCGATTTGGCTCCACCGAGATCCGGCTTACGGAGTATGTGGCTAGTTAGGGTCGACCGACACTGGGGTGACAACCAGGCGGCCGTGCCTTTGCGGAAGGCCTCGGGGGCGTACTTGCGTTCAAAAGTCCCGAACTTAACAATCCAAACAACGGGGGGGTCCTTACACGACCAACACGGGACAAGCACGGCTAGGTATCCCGCCCGCTTTCAACCTACGTCCCCGTCCGATCTCAAATTCATCACTACATCTCTTTTTCTTTTACGAAAAAGGTACCATCTCCTCAAATAAAACATTTTGATGAAAAAGCAACTAATTAAGCGGGGGCTAAGCATCACTAAACATTTTCGAAATAAAACAGGTTATCAAGGATGGTATTGAAATAAACAAGGATGGTAATGCAAGAATTAGGTTATCACTCAACTCCTAATTACTTAATGCAATAAAGCATAAACAAAAGTGATATAAGCTTTTAAAATATCAAGGAAAGGGTTTAATGAACCGGGGGCTTGCCTTTGCGTGTTGCGAGGAAAAGTTAGATTCTGAAGTTGGATCACCGAAGTCAGACTTGACAACGACACCATTGGTGGATGGAACTTCTTCGAAGCTCGACCATCATGAACCACATCAACACCTTCTCCAAAGCTTCTTCAATCCGATCCGACTCACTCTCGTATACTCTACACGTAGATGATGATGCATGCTTTAGCATGATGGAATGGTAAACATGATGTTTGATGAATGCATGAAACGACAAACAGCTTGAGTACAACTTTCCTTCACGATAAAGTTGCAACTCAACAAACCAACTAGTTGAACTACTCTATAAGATATCATCACCATTGCCTAAAGAGTTCTCAAGGACCATTTGATTGTGATATGATCCAAGTTTCACAAAACAACACAAAAGTCACACAAATCCTATGTCATTAAACACTAAACATTTCAGTTAAACACATAAAATAATAGAGCATGAAATAGAAAATAATTTAAACATTTCAAAATGACTCCAAACTTTTTACACAAGAAGGACACATCATAAAAACAGTACCAAATAAATTTTCATGAATTTTGGAAATATATTTTATTTTCTAAAAATCATGAAAGATGCATTTTCAATTAAAATTTGTATTTTTAAATCATGCAATAACTACTCAAAATCAAAGTTTTAAATTTTTCATGGGTAGACATACTCATAGGAAGGCTACACAAAATTTTTTAGAATTTATAAGCAAGTATTTGAATTTATATGAAAATAACAAAAAAAAGCAGATACTATTCATATAAAAAAGAAATTGAAAATTCATTTGCTAAAAAGAAAAAGGCCATCGGGCTTGAAGTCATTCGCCCGATTGAATTTAAAAAGGATTAAAAACTGTTGTCAAAACCTTGTCAAATCAACTTTGACTGATCCCAACTTTTGATATGTTGATCCTCAAAGCATAAACTCAAATCCGTATTTTTGGTCTAACTCAAGTTGCTTAACAAAAAATCTCGAGAACGTGAGACGTCGATCCATATTCATGGTTTTCCGGACTTAATATTCTGTCCCGAAATCAACTTTTCTTTCCAACTTGAGTGATATATCCGAGGTACTTAGGAGCCGAATCACGACTTGACCCCTAAATAACGGTTGTTGTACTTGCTCAAAATCTCAATTTCACTTAAAGGTCAAACTTCATATCTTGCTCGGAAAATATAATTCCACTTTTTAGTCAAAGCAAAGAACTTAATAACTCTTTAAACTAGGGTTTTAAGCCATCCGTAGCATTTTCGAGGTAAATACTCAACATGAACCTTTCATGACTTTTGTTGTGGAGTTTATGACCACGAATTAATACACTTGTGTTTGGCCAAATTCATCGCTTAGCGGTAATTAACACTTGGGGTATTACTGATCCTTCCCCTTAAATAAATCTCGTCCCGAGATTTGGGGTGAAAGACTTTTAAGGAAAGCGAAAACATGTTACCCTTGATCTTGTCGTTCATTGACTCTCATGAAGCATTGTTATTTTGTGAGGAATCCAAAATAGCACTTCTTTTGTACGTCCGGCTTGTCCAAATCGTTCGGATGGGAAATCTTCTCATCGAAGACCCCCGATCACCCCCACACAAAGCTGTACAAGATACCTTGTATAAATCTTACTCCGCTTAAATCAATTACTATTTTTTTAATCCTTATTATATCTGTCTTTCCTATGGCGTACAAAACAATAAGAATAAGAACTATCATTTAAAGTTGAATCGCCCAAAATTTTTGACTTTTGGGTCCAAAACCAATAAGCAACTCATAGAACCTTTTTTCTTGCAAAAAGAACACAAAAGTGTCTCTAGGGGGGAGTTTTCCGTTTCTTAAGCCTCTAATGACTTGACCAATAGCACTCATAGTCCTACCAATCTTCCAAAAAGACGCCGACGGTTTCCGTGGTTTAAACACCATTTCAAAGATTACGAGAACTTACTCGCACCCCAAAAATTACAAGGCCATTTAGGAACTAGAGAGGACACAAAGACTACTCCCAGGGATTAGGGACACATCTATTACATAACAACGTATCACTCCAGATACTTCGACAGACGAGGACAAAGAAGAAACACCAAGAAGATAAGCGACCAAAGCGCAAAAGGATCCCAACAGATCCAGAAACAGATGGGATCGAGGAGACACAACATGTCAAGAAGGCACAGAATGAATCCTAAGGCCATAAGCTAACTTGATGTAGACTCGACCTTCTTAGGACGGAAACTGGACTTCTTCTTCAATGAAGCAGACAACAACCTTTGGCAACCTGGATCTGCGAGTAAGAGCTTGAACTTGAAGTAATAGCTCCCACGTCTTCGTCTCGGGCTCAATTTCTTCCCCGAACTAGACAGGTTCACCTTGGAGGAGGAAATCGACTCTGCGATTCTTAAGAGGAGATTTGTGATGGGTTTTGGAGAGATGGATGTGACGAAGCAAGGTACCCAGGTTGCGTTTTATAACGCAGAGGAGCGGATAAAGATGCTACGGCGCACTGAGGAAGAGGAAGCCGAGAGAGAGAGAGTCAAAGCGCCACGGGTGGAGCGGCCACCGGTGATGGTGCGCCCGTGTTTCAAGCATAGAGTGACAGATTCCCGTGGCGTGGAGGCGAGTAGGCGGTCGGAAGCCATGGAGGGGTCCGGTGCGGTACAAGGGCGAGGGCTGCGGGCAAACGGGCGCATGAAGGGAGAGGAAGAAAGAGAGCGTGGTGCGTAAGAAGATGTGACCCGACGGAGTGAGTGCGGCACAGCGAGTCTGCAACACAAGAAGCGAGCTCGAGAGGGCCAGGATGCTCACGGTGTTCAACAAACACGTGGCGGCAATAGAATGCCACAATGATCCCAATCTGAGTAGGACCAGCAAAATTTGAAGTCGAACTGAATAATCCATATGCTCCTTGAAATGTCACAGAAATGTCAGACGTAAATTGTAGCTTGGTAAATCCCAATAAAATGCAAAAGATAACAGCATAAAACTTATCAGAAACAGGACAACTTTCCGATTTTTCATGTCCTCTCGATCCAACAAGGATGGCGGCATAAGTTGCTTGACACCGGTCAACGTTACCTTCAAAGATCGTTAAGCAGAGTCCCTTATCTACCACTTCTTGTAGTCTGTTAATGTTGATGTCAGTGACTTGCTCTTCAAGGGTCACCTTTCTTGTAACTTTCAGAAGGAACTCACAAAGCAACTGATCCGATATACGAGTCCTCGGATAGAATATAGATAAATAACCAAGGAAAATCACGGCAAGGGAGTGCTTAGTGTAGTTTTGTAATGGATCATGATTAGAAATTATTAATCATAACACCACGACCAAAACCACAACCCACGAGAGAATCCATATGATAAAAAATTAGTGGTGACCAAGGATTTACAAAGGAAAGATAGCAACCAAAGGAAGTTCCAAGGTGTGGAGTCAATATGAAGGTGATTTCAAGATCAAAGCCAAGGAAGTTTTAGAGATCAAAGAGAAATTGTATGGCATCGGGCTCCTCTCTTGAAGAAACGTCTAAGAGGTCCAACGAAACTTGGCATGGTTCCACACGGCACAACATAAGCCGTGGCAAAGATTTACGCATAACATCCTAGTTGAACTAGGGTTCAACCAAAGTACACACAGGCTTAATAGTGAAACACAAACAACAACCAACATTAACATCATTTTAGATAACATGTGAAACATCATATATGCATTACATGTATGCTATAAGCAACATATGCAATGCAATGATGCTTTTGCTAATGATGCAACAAGATGATCATGAGCATCTAGGATATGATGATCCTTCCCCCTTAAAAGAAATCTAATTCTGGGATTTCAAAGTAACATATCCCGTAGGATAAGTAATGGGAAAGGAAATGTGTCAAATATATTGACTTGTAGGAAATTTGCAAAGTAACAAGGTTGATATCAAGATCACAATCAAAACAAAAAGTGATTGTAACCGATAAGGGGGTTTTTCGAAATTCGGAGGAGCACGGATAGGAATTTCCCAAAAGAAGTCGAAAAGAAGGTGAAAGCTCATTAATTGTGGATTATGGTGAATCATGACCATAGACCCCGACATAAGCGAATGTCCGGCAGTATTTCCTTATGGCCGCGGTCCATAGGAGACCCCGTTTTCGACGCTATTTCCCGGTCACAGGTCATGGTTCTACCATAGGACACAATTATTACAACTCTCAACCAACACATGTTGGCTGTCAAAGTGAAGAGAAGAACATGTGTCAGAATTGAAGAAGTCAAAATACAACACATGTATGAGTTGAGAAATCAAAAGAATAGTCCGAGGCTTTTAAATAAAGTTGACATGGCAAGGTGCAAGCTCCCAAAGATTGGAACTTATGAAGCAAAGATTATCAAATGGAAGTCCATTAACCAAAAACCTGGTATAGGACGAAATTTAGGACAAACAATTATAAAGAAGAATAGTTGTCCAAATGAAAAGAGGAAGAATCAACATTATATGGATGATATGATGCATGCTCGTCCTATACGTCTTCACAATGTTAGGCGTACTCTGCCTTCATCATGTTAGATGTTAGTAGGTTATAGGGCTTTTACTTTATATACTATCTTCACTGCACCAAACAAGATGTTGAGAAGCACTTAGTCAACATTGTCGGCGAAGTTAACTCTCCAGTTGTTATTCAAAAGATGACATGAAACTTCTTTAAAATCTTTTACTTGACTCGTCGAAAAAAATCTTCATGAAAGCTTCCAGCAAGCATAAGGAAAGGAAGAAAATCATTTTTAAGTTGTTACTTTCAAAAACTTTTAGATTACAAAATCATTTTGAAGTTTTCAAAAGTAATATTGTAGCTGGTCCTAAGTATGAGCTCGATACCATTCTCGCGACAGAACCTCCTAATTCATCGGGCCCACACTCGCACTGTCTTTGTCCCAAAGACCTCGACAAAATTGTGCGGATGCACCCAATAACTTGAGAAGCCTGTCGGGTGTCATCGGAAACCCCCGATTACACCACTCTCATACCAGATCAACAAAGGAGTAGCTACAACATTACAACATTTGTTATAGAAATACAGATCGAGTCGGGAAGAATAATAACATTTATTTTATAAAATGTGAGTAAGTTACATTTAAGAAAACTTAACTTAATTTGTGGAAGCTAGGTAGAACTAGAAGACACCCGGATCATGTCGAGCCCACCGACATAATCTTAGTTAAACAAAGACGAGTCGATACACAACAAATGGGGTTAACAAACCCCGAGTACGGGAGTACTCAACAAGACTTAACCGACAAGGAAAAAGAGAAGAAGACTCGAGAATGCAGGCTTAGGGGAATCAAGGAAAGGTTTTAGCAAGAATCAAGGACTCGTTTTTGCGAAAAAGCTTACTAAAAAAAATGAATCCTTAGTTTCAAGATTTTAATTCCGTTTAGTAGCTCATAAACTCTAGGTTATCCTATTCTAGAGCAAACATATTTTTCTTATTCCAACTTTCTTTCCTCAAAAACATATTCCATCATTTACTACGATGAATGGGCGAAAGAACGGGTCTCCATAACCGAGGAAGCAACGGCGATTCATGAACCGATTAATACCGGTAAATTGGGATCCCTAACCACACGACATATGTAGCACTTAAGCTTGCATATATCAACCTTCTTTGATTTGTCCAAAACGGGACGAGGCTGCGCCACCCGAGAGCACATACTCCACCTCCCTACCCGTCCCAATGACGGTTTGACCGGTAGGGTGGGTACACGCTACTCCCGCCATCTCTCCACTCCCAAAGGCGTGGTTGCCATTCGATTTGGCTCCACCGAGATCCGGCTTACCGGAGTATGTGGCTAGTTAGGGTCGACCGACCGGGGTGACAACCGGGCAGCCGTGCCTTTGCCGAGAAGGCCTCGAGCGTACTTGCGTTCAAAAGTCCCGAACTTAACAATCCAAACAACGGGCGGTCCTTACACGACCAACACGGGACAAGCACACGGCTAGGTATCCCGCCGGCTTTCAACCTACGTCCCGTCCAGATCTCAAATTCATCACTACATCTCTTTCTTTTTACGAAAAAGGTACCATCTCCTCAAATAAAACATTTTGATGAAAAAGCTTAACTAATTAAGCGGGGCTAAGCATCACTAAACATTTTCGAAATAAAACAACAGTTATCAAGGATGGTATTGAAATAAACAAGGATGGTAATGCACGGCAATTAGGTTATCACTCAACTCCTAATTACTTAATGCAATAAAGCATAAACAAAAGTGATATAAGCTTTTAAAAATATCAAGGAAAGGGTTTAATGAACCGGGGCTTGCCTGTGTTGCGCGGGAAAAGTTAGATTCTGAAGTTGGATCACGAAAGTCGACTTGACAACGACACCATTGGTGGATGGAACTTCTTCGAAGCTCGACCATCATGAACCACATCAACACCTTCTCCAAAGCTTCTTCAATCCGATCCGACTCACTCTCGTATACTCTACACGTAGATGATGATGCATGCTTTAGCATGATGGAATGGTAAACATGATGTTTGATGAATGCATGAACGACAAACAAACTTGAGTACAACTTTCCTTCACGATAAAGTTGCAACTCAACAAACCAACTAGTTGAACTACTCTATAAGATATCATCACCATTGCCTAAAGAGTTCTCAAGGACCATTTGATTGTGATATGATCCAAGTTTCACAAAACAACACAAAAGTCACACAAATCCTATGTCATTAAACACTAAACATTTCGCTTAAACACATAAAATAATAGAGCATGAAATAGAAAATAATTTAAACATTTCAAAATGACTCCAAACTTTTTACACAAGAAGGACACATCATAAAACAAGACCAAATAAATTTTCATGAATTTTGGAAATATATTTTATTTTCTAAAAATCATGAAAGATGCATTTTCAATTAAAATTTGTATTTTTAAATCATGCAATAACTACTCAAAATCAAAGTTTCAAATTTTTCATGGGTAGACATACTCATAGGAAGGCTACACAAAATTTTTTAGAATTTATAAGCAAGTATTTGAATTTATATGAAAATAACAAAATAGATACTATTAGGTAAAAAAGAAATTGAAAATTCATTTCTTTGAAAAGAAAAGGCCATCGGGCCTGAAGTCATTCGCCCCGTTGAACAGACCAGACTGGCCCACATGAGCGATGAAAGGTCCATTAACAAAACCTATCCAGGGCCTTAACTTTGCACTTTTATAAAAAGACCCTTAATCTTTTCCAAAATTACAAAATGCAGTGCGAAAACACTATTTAAAAAGAGTTAAGAAATTTACATTGGGAATCCTGGAAAAGCTTCTATTTGAATGTTGGTCCTCCGTCTTCTATTCCTCTTCTTCTTCCTTCGATACCGAACACGACGGGAGGAGAACGGCGACGACCTTGCCCCGTCTACTCAGCCGACGGCGGAGGAGGGGCGGCGAAAGCGAAGGCACCGGCGCATCCACGCCCGGCCCCGCCCGGTTGAGGTGGCCCGCGAGGGCACGGCCCCACGCGCGGGGTCATGGCGGCGCCACGGCGCAACGGCGCCGACGGCTGCCTGGTCCGCATGCGCAAGCGCGAAGGGAGGACGGGAGGCCAAGGTAAAGGAGAAGTAAGTATTGGCTCTGCCGGAGGAAATTGGGGTGAAGGGAAACGCAACGCCATGGAGCTCCCGGTCGGCCATGGCCATGGCGTCGCGATGGCGCTTGAGCACGGACGAGCAAGAGAGAGAAAGGAGCGAGGGGAGTGAGGAACTCGTCCTCGACCTCACCAACCCAACAAATTTGGCCCCCCGCGTGCGACACGAAGATGGGGAACGTGGCAATGGCGTCGGCGCACTCGGGAAACCTCCGGGCGCCGCGGGACGCTGCGTCGCCCCATAGGGGCATTTCCCGAACAGGTGACGGGTTTGATCGAGGCCGACTTGAGATGTCGATTTGGGCGTTTCCCGGGCTGAATCGGACATGGGCCAAAAAGCAAAAATGCTCACCAGCGATCAATCTTCAATTTTCATAAAAGGCCTATGATCATTAGTCGCCTTTCAGTTAAGAGATAATCGCGCATGCCAATTTGGCCTTGTCAATGAATTTAAAAAGGATTAAAAACCGCTTGTCAAAACCTTGTCAAATCAACTTTGATTTGATCCCAACTTTTGATATGTTGGTCCTCAAAGCATAAACTCAAATCCGTATTTTTGGTCCAACTCAAGTGCTTAACAAAATCTCGAGAACGTGAGACGTCGATCCATATTCATGGTTTTCCGGACTTAATATTACGTCACCGGAAATCAACTTTTCTTTCCAACTTGAGTGATATATCCGAGGTACTTAGGAGAGCCGAATCACGACTTGACCCCTAAATAATAGTTGTTGTACTGCTCAAAATCTCCAATTTCACTTAAAGGTCAAACTTCATATCTTGCTTTCGGAAAATATAATTCCACTTTAGTCAAAGCAAAGAACTTAATAACTCTTTAAACTAGGGTTTTAAGCCATCCGTAGCATTTTTTTGAGGTAAATACTCAACATGAACCTTTCATGACTTTTGTTGTGGAGTTTATGACCACGAATTAATACACTTGTGTTTGGCCAAATCCACTGCTTAACTGGTAATTAACACTTGGGGTGTTACATCGAGCCCGGTGGTGCCCTTCGAGGCCACACCCATGGTGGTCGCCGCGCCGCAAGATCCGCCGGGGGCAGCGCCCTCACGATCTTCGACGAGCCGCCGCCCGCAGACAGCCGCCATGGCGCCGCCCGCCCCCTGCCAGAAGGAGGCATCCGCGGCGCGCAGCGTATGAGCTCCGGCCTTCGGGGGGCCGCCGCCGCAGAAGTCGCCATGGCCGCCGCTAGATGCCGCCGTAGGGATCTAGGAGATGTTTGACGCCGCCGCGCACCCGAGGCCGAGGCCATGGACGCCAAGATGAGGCCCGCCCGCACTCCCCACTACCAAGAAGAAGCCCGACGGCCACCGCCGCGTGGAGGACCGGTCCGCGTCCTCCGCCGGGTGCATCGGCTAGTGGCGGTCGGGCGGAGGAATCCCACCCGCACCGCCCTTCCCGTCCCATGGCCGGTGCCTCCCCTCGCGGACGGCCCCGCTGAACGCTGACGGAGGTCCTACGATGTCATGACCGCTGGGCCGGCAGATCCCGCCGATGGCGCCTCGCGGCAGGCAGAACCACGGCGAGCTCGCGCCGGGTCGTGCGGAGTGCACGCACCTGCGCGGCCGGGCGGCGGAGTTGCGCTGCTGAGCGCTACCGCAATGGAATGGCGAAAGGGGGTGACTGTGTGTATTTATGGCATCATCGCTTCTATATTCACGGAAGATCGTGGGTCGTAATCCAAGCGGCAAGAGCGGGCAGAGGGGATGCAGGCGGACATGCGTTTCCAGTGGGCAGCGGCGCGAACGCCAAACCGGGAACCGGAGGGGCCAGAAACGAAGAGATGGATGTTGTCGGGGACCTAAATATTGGGCCCCGAGACATTCTCCAAACTATGGGAATCTGCCCGGCCGCCAAGGCCCAGAAAACCTAGCCTTGCTATCATCCCGCACGGGAGGGACGGCCCGACGGACGATGGACCAGCCATTGGCGACGACGCTCACATGACGACGAAATCGGCCCGCACGACGGCCCACAAGCGGCCCAAATGGAGTCATCACGACGCAAAGAGCTTATTACGCTCCGCGAAGGACAAGGTCAAGGACCTCTACAAAACAACGAACCACGACGTTCCACGCCGACATGGCCCGCCTAAACCATGGCTGGGACTCGACCACGCATCTCCGTTTTCGTCCGAGGCTGGCCTAGCTCACCCGGCCCCAGGAGAAATCTCCGCCCGTCCGAGGGTGGCCTAGCTCACCACCCCGAGCGCAAAACCCGCCCTCGCCCGAGGGGAGACCAGCCTCCATCCTCGGGTGAGGCAGCCCAACCGGCCCGTCTTAGGTCGCCGACCCGGGCGTGGGAGGTTCCAACCGGAGGAAGGGAAACCGCCGCATTCACGCGATTGCACGGCAAAGCAGGGCGCTGCCATCGATTACGCCTGGGCCAAATCAATCGAATCGCCTCCCCCAATCCGACCGATGGGACGCCAAGCGGAACCCGCTGACGCGTTACGCCACCCGCACGGGAAACCAGATGACACCGCTCATTTCCCCAGAGCACCATCACAACGCCACGCTGGGCCAGACCCTGCGCACTTGACACGCATAGCCGACCTTCGACCGCCCTCGCCATGGGATTGTGAGGGACGCCACAGACCCTCGGGCCGCGCTTGGGACGGCACGCCCACCATCGGATCCGACGCGCCGCTACAACATTCTGCCACCAAACCCTGTAACGAACGCATGCAACCGTGCAGCCCTCGAATTAGCCACCTAGGCGTCCACCCAGCATAAACATTATCTCTCTCCTTCTCCTATAAAAGGGGGAGTAATGCCTCATTAGAGGGGATTCGATTTTTCGACTCAACTCCGGTTCACAGGAGGAAACCGCACACCACCACCACCATAACCACGATCGTGGGGCTTGAGACCAGCGTCTCTCCCCGCCGCCGCAGTAACCCCTACCGCAGGCTCACCTTTGAGCGCGAGGTAACACGAGCGAGACACACCCCGGGACGTAGGGCCCCGCTGGCTGAACGAGGATAAAACCGCTGCGTCCGTGTCCATCTTTACGCCATTGAGGGGAGGGGGCACACGGCTTATAAATTCTTTATTGCCTAGGCACCGAGGCACCCACCGTTCCTCAACGCCCGGCGCTTAGCGCCCGGGTAGGGCGCCGTGTGCATCTGCATTTCCATCAGCCCTCATGGCGTTTCGCCTTCGTTTCCACCACCTTTCGCCGGAGCACGAGCTCCCGCCTGAACACCACCGTTCTTCGAACGCCGGCATTTGTGGCGCCGCCACAACCACGAATGATCCTTCGCCCGACGCATCGGTAGAGAAGGAGGCAGCATCGCCACCGCGGCAAGCCATCATCACGGCGACGCCGCGCGCGGCGGGCAAGGCGGACCCATCAGCGCCGCGCAAGACGCGCGTCCAAGCAACGGATTCTGAATCCATCGACGATCCCCGCCGACTCGCGAAGGGCTCCCAACCCTAGGCCCCGGAAATACCTTACCCGCCACCCACTCGTGGCAGGGTACCCCCCAAACCCTAATCGTCGGAAAACGCTCCGGCTCCGGACATCCCGGAGGGAGTCCCGTGAATCTTCGTCGGCGTGAAACCCCGGGCCGAAGCCTCGCCAGGAGAGCACGAGCGGACACCCGTCGCCCCACGGAGCGTTATCCCATGAACATTCACTCGGAGGAGCACATCCTCCACAGGATGCGGGACGACCCCGTCATACCACCTCTCCGGGTTCAATCGGGCTTGGTCTCGAGCCGAGGGACTCGCTCTACCGTCCGAGAATCGAAACCTCCTCCAGACGTTCGGGCGACCGTGCCGCCGACGATGAAGACGAAGTACTATGACCCCACGCGGGAATGCTTTAATGTCGAGGTCCCGCCACAGGGATGGCCAGTTCACTGACGTCTCGAAGACGACGCGGACGTACCACCACGACGAGCTCGGCGCCGGCGGCTTCGCCCCCGGTCCATCCGGAGCGGCCCGGGCACCCGCCGTGCCAAAATGCCCGGCTACGATTTGCGGAACGACCGGGCGGAATCCGCCCCGACCGGCGACCGGAGCAAAACATCCAGCCGGAGCAGGTCAGCGAGCAGGCCCCAAGGGCACCTCAAGCCCACAATGGCGACGGACGCGGCGGACCGACCGGAGTGCCTCAATCCCGGCATAGCGGCCCCGCTTCAATGAGCCGGCCTCAACGCGTGGCGGCCGCGCCATGTTGGTGCGAGAAATGCCCGAGCCCTCCACTACCGAGGGTAGGCGCATATCGGGAAGGCCTCCGTCAACTCTTGACAAGGCGGCGGCAGTGCAATGCGAGAGTTCCGCTTCCCGATCGGGCCGTGACGCCACGGTGGCGGAGGAATTGGGCGAAGTCGGCAGGGCCCGCTCCACCCCGACGTAGCCGAAGCCCGGCCGGGCCTCGGAACGCCTCGACGACAACCCGTTGCAACCGCCTCCTGTGCAGGAACGCATAGAAGACCGCGACCGCGGCCAAGAATCCGAGGCGCCCCGACCTCGAGAACGAGATCGAGCGGGTACTGCTCGCCACGGGTGGCTCGTCTCGGGGGCGACAAGCGGGACGAGGCGCACGAGCAAGGTCGAGAGGACCGAGGGTACTCCCCGATCCGCCTCGGCCTCGTGCCTTCACCGGGGGACATCAGGAGGGCACCACTCCTGCGCGGCGTTTCCAGCCCCGAGCCATCTCGAGAAGTACACGGAGAGACCCGTCCCGAGGTATGGCTGGACGACTATCGGCCGGGCATGCCGTTCGCAGGCACACGATGACAAAGTGATAATCGTAAATTTGCCCCCGTACCTCTCCGAGTCCGCGAGCTTGGTTGGAACACCTTCCACCCAACCTCATATCAAATCCGGGCGGACTTGGTGAGAACCTTCCGCGGTAACTTCGGGGCACATACCTACGCCCGTAACTCGTGGGATCTCCGAAACCGCCGACAAAAAATCCGACGAATCCACTGCTTGCGACTACATCCCGCGCTTCTCCAAGCGACCGGACCGAGCTCCCTAATGTGACGGATTCGACGTCATCGGGCCTTCTTGGCGGCACCACTTGCCGAGACCTCGTGAAGAAGGGGGCGCCCGGACTCCCACCGAGGCAAACGAACATGGACATCGCCACCAAGTTCGCTAACCGTGAGGAGGCCGTCGGGGCTCTGCCTCAATCGGGGCTCGCAAGGAAAGCGCAGGAAGAGGAGCCCGAGGGATCGCAACCTCCGGGAGGGCAAGAAGAAAAAGAAGAAAGATAAGGGCCGCAAGGGGCAGGGCCACGCCGCCCCAAGCGACGATGAAGACATGGTGGCCGCGTCGATCGCAGGGGCCCGACCCCGCCACAAGAAACCTTCGACGACATGCTCAAGAAGCCATGCCAGAACCATAGCTACCCAGTCAAGCATACCCTCGGGAGTGCAAGAGGGTACGCCAACATTTCGCCAAGCTCAAGGCCATCCCCGAGGGTGAAGAAGAAGAGGTTCCCGGGAGGCGCCAAGGGCAACGAGGAGTTCCCGAAGGTGAATAACCGCTTCATGATCTTCGGCGGCAGCACCAGCAACATGTCCGCGGCGACAGCCGCAAGAAGGAGCGTCGGGGAGGTCTATGCCACGGAGCCAAGAACCCGAAGCCGCGCAAGTGGTCGAACCAGGCCATCACCTTCGACCCCGGGATCACCCCCAAAGACATCCCGAACCCCGGGCTTATCCACCGGTGGTGGATCCCATCATCGCCAACACTCGGCTCACCAAAGTCCTTATGGACGGAGGAGCAGCCTCAACCTCATCTACGAAGAAACCCTCGACCTCCTCGAGGTAGACAAGTCCAAGATCCGCCGGAGGGCGGCATTCAATGAAGTCCGTCCCGGCAAAAGCGGCTAAAGCCCCTCGGGCGGATCGACTTACGGTTTGCCGGTGACCCTCGAACTTCAGGCAAGAGACTCTCACATTTGAGATCCTTGGGGTCCGCGGTACTTACCACGCACTCCTCGGGCGGCCTGCTACGCCAAGTTCATGGCTGTCCCGAACTACACGCACCTCAAGCTCAAGATGCCGGGGCGAAGGGTGTCATCACGACGCCCCTCACACCATCATGCATACGAGTGCGACGTGGAGAACGTGGAGTATGCCGAGGCACTCGCCATTGCCGAGGCACTCATCGCCGATGCGAAAAGAAGCTTTGATGAAATCACGATCGAGCATGAGGCCAAGCGCCGCTGGGAGCTTGGGAGCCCTCCTCGGGCACCAAGAAGATCCCACTCGATCCCAAGAACCCGAAGGAGAAGGCTGCCGACCATCACTCGGACTGATCCGAAATAGGAAGCCGTGCTCGCCGACTTTCTCCGCGAATGCCAAGACGCTTATGCGTGGAGACCCTCGGACATGCCGGGTGAAAGGTCTCTTTGGTTTTTGGTAATTGAGTGACAACATTAGGTGGACTAACAATGTGTGATTGAGATAATACACAGGAGGTTAGTTCACATATGATGACGCAATGAAGGAGCTTTATTGCATATGAGACATGACATGGAGTCATGTGACCAAGGTGGTGAAGATCAAGACAAGACTTGACTTGATGGACCGGTTGCAAGTGTGAAGGGCAAGTCGAGGCAGTGAAGTGATGGACCGCGAGGCGGTGAAGCTTACTAGACTTGGCGCCGACGGACCGACGCAACGGTGAAGAGCAAGTGAGGTCAAGATCGATGGACCAATAGTGTCACGTGATGATATGAAGTGGATCATATCATTTGGTGATCGTGTTGGTGCATGTGTTGCATCGGCACTTGGAGATGGAGCGAATGGAAATGCGCAAGGCAAAGGTATAACCTATAGGGCATTTCATTTCGCGGTCATGAGGAGCTTAGAGAAGTTTATGACCGGGTTTAGGATAGATGGCCGTACTATCAAGAGGGGCAAACTTGTTTGCATATCGGTCATCTAGTGCCACTTGAGCGATCTAACTTTGCGATGTGTTAGGATCGAGTGGCGTGGTAAGAGCTAACCGGCCTTTGAAATGATTGTGAAAATGCTAACACACATGCACATGGTGATGTACACTTGGTGGTGTTGGCACATTTGCAAAGGCGCGTGATTGCAGGGTTGAGTTGGGTTTGGGAATCAGCCATCCTCCCGCCGAGCTTGCGAGGCGGGATTCGCGCCCTTCGAGAAAATGTGATGCATATTTTCTATTGGCGCCGGATGCAAGTTGGAGGTGAAAACATGCTATTCCTCGTGCTCAAGTTTGGTATACTTGATGGGTAGTATGTCGAAGAGAAGGCGTCGGTGATTCGGTGGAGTTTATTTGGAAACGGTGGCCGACGCACCGACCGGAGCGACCGACGCTGGCTTTCGACGACGCCCGGTCGGTGCGTCACGTAGAAAGCTCGCAGCGGCGTTTTCACCGGACGCCGCGGCCGACGCAGGACCGGAAGCTTCCGTGATGACCGGAAGCATGCACCGACGCTCGGTTACCGTTGGCGGGGGCCGGGAAGCGTGTCGGTTGTGGCCGGACGCCGAGAACGGACGCCGACCGGACTCGGCGTGCGTCCGTCCCGGCCCGGTCCGGCCAGCGCAGAAAACGTGTGTTTCGTCCCCAACGGCTAGTTTTGGCTTGGGGGCTATAAATAGAGGGTGTGGCCGGCCTTGGCTGGTGCTTAGCACCTTGGGGACTTTGTGTCCATGCTTGAGAGTGCTTGAGAGCCCTCCCACTCACTTGTGATTGATAGAGTTCATCCAAATCAAAGTGAGGAGCGATTCTAGTGCGATTGCTTTGAGAGATTGCATCGTGTGGCACTAGGTGATCGTGTTGCAAGCCGGTGTGCTTGTTTCTCTTGGAGGTTGCCACCTCCTAGACGGCTTTGGTGGCAAGGGACTTCGTGAAGCACGAACGGAGATTGTCTTGCGGTGCTCGAGGCGGAGGATTTGTGAGAGGTTCGAGCTCACCTTGCGGGGATCGCGAAGAGCATCACTACTAGAGCGTGTCTTTGAGTTACCTCACTTGTGAGTGTGGTGTCTTGCGGTGCCTTGTGATAGGCTCACTTGAGAGTGGTGTCTTGCGGTGCCTTGCGGGGCGTGCCTTGAGAGGCAAGTGATCGGAGAGTCACAATCGAAGAACCATCTAGGTGAAACACCAAAGGAACCACCCAAGGTGTTGGTCGACACAACGAGGAGTAGGGGGAAGTTGGCAAGCTTCCCGATACCTCTCGGTAAAAATCACCGTGTCAACTTGTCTACTCTTCTCGGTGGTTTGCATTCTCCAAATCACAAGCTTTGCATTTACATTCATATATATCTTGTGCTTGTGCTTGTGGAGTAGCTCTTGCAATTACTAGCTTGTGTAGCTTATTAGTTGCTTTGCTTAGTTTGTGTAGCTAAGTAATTTGAGCCTTTGGGTTAGGCGTGTGTTGCCTTGTCCATTGTGCATCTAGTGAGCTTAGGTTGGCTTAGTGCTTTTGCTCATTAGAATTGTGTAGGAGCTCACCTTTGTTTGAAGTACTAGTGCATAGGTTTGTGTGACCTTGCAATAGAAACGGTTAGGAGCTCAAGCTAGGCTTATCACCTCATTTGCTTTGTGTAGGATCTTTTTGTGAGGTGATTTAGAGTCATAGCTAGAGGGTGAAGTCTTGGCTAAACGAATAGTTTCAATTCCGCATTATATTTGTTTAGCCAACGCAATTAGATTTAGAAAGGACTATTCACCCCCCCTAGTCCCCATCTCGACCCTACACCGGCATACCGAGGATGTCGCCGAGCACTCCCTAGACATCCGCCGGGCTCAAAGCCGGTCATGCAAGCTTTGCGCCGTTTTGATGACGCCTAAGCGGAAGGTCATCGGCGAGGAGATCCACAAGCCTCTTGGAGGCCGGATTCATAAAAGAAGTATTCCACCCCGAAAGTGGTTAGTTAATCCTCAGATAGTAGAGAAAAAGAATGGGAAATGGCGGATGTGTGTGGACTACACTAGTCTCAACAAAGCATGTCCGAAAAGTTCCTTTCCTCTCGCCGAATCGACCCGGTTGTCGACCTCAGCTCGCGGGATGTGAAACGCTGTCCTTTCTTGACGTATTCCGGTTATCACCGATCAAAATGAAAGAGTCCGACCAGCTTTCCTGACCTGCTTCATAACACCCTTCGGGATGTATTGCTACCTCACCATGCCCTTGGGCCGAGGAACGCCGGGCAACATACCGGTGCATGCAAATCATCTTCGGGAACTCATTGAAGGATCGTGGAGGCCTACGCCGACGACATAGTGGTCAAATCCAAGAAAAACGTCGGATCTCGTGGGCGACCCCTCTGGGAAACCTTCGAAAGTGCCTAAACAAGAAGGGAGTCAAGCTCAACCCCCGAAAGTGCGCGTGATCGGGGTCCCCCGAGGGATGCCGGCGGGTTTATCGCCTCTCAACGAGGCATCGGCAAACCCGACCAAGGTTGACGCAATCACCAAGATGGGTCCGATCCAAGATCTCAAGGGAGTACGAAGGTCATGGGCTGCCTGGCCTCATTAAGGTGTTCATCTCACGCCTCGGGAGAAGGGCCCGCCCCTCACCGCTCCTTGCAAGTCCGAGCGCTTTGCACGGACCCCCCTCGAGGGCAAGAGGCCCCTCGGCAACCTCAAGAAGCTCCTAACAAAACCCACCGGTCCTAGTACCGCCAAACTTAGGAGAAACCCCGCTCTTATATCGCCACGGCCACTACCTGTAGTCGCCGCGGTGAGTAAGTAGTTGAGCGTCGGGAAGAGGGACACACGTTGCCGTTCAACGCCCCGTTTACTTCATCGGTGAAGTCCTTTCCGACACCAAGACAAGGTATTCGCAGTCACGAAGCTATTGTGCGCCCATCGTCTTGGGCACGAAGGAAACTTCGCCACTACTTCCTTGCACACCCGGTTGCGTGGTATCCTCATTCCCCTCGGGAGATCCTCCAAAACCGAGAGGCCACGGGGAGAGTGGCGAAGTGGGCGGTGGAGCTCATGGGCGAGACTATATCGTTCCTACCCCGCAAGGCGATCAAATCTCAAGTCCTGCCGACTTTGTGGCCGAGTGACGATCACGCAGCTACCCCGGCGCCCATCCAAGCCGAGTCTTTGGACCATGTACTTTGATGGATCCATGATGAAGGCAAAGCGGGGCTGGTTTGCTCTTCATCTCACCCCCTCGAATTCACACGAGGTATGCCATCCATTACATTTTCACGCCTCCAACAACGCGTCGCGAGGCGCCGGTCAACGGTCTCCTGATCGCATGACCTCGGAATCCGACGGTTGGAAACCAGGGGGATTCGGGCAGCTTGGTCATCGACTGCCATGAAGGCCTCGCCGTGCCACGACCCGAAGATGGAGGCATATTATCGGAAGTGCGCAAATTGGAGGAAAATTCCATGGGCTTGAACACAGCATTACGCCGAGACGCCTACAACGAGGCGGCGGATGAACCGCCAAGGTCGCAGCAACCCGAGGTACCGTTCCCCGAACGTCCTCACCCAAGACCTCGATAAACCCTCGGTCACACACCCCCTGGAAGTACCCTCGGGGGGCTCACGAGGCGGCACACAGCCACACCCTCGCTATGGCGATCGACCCGTCCCCCGACCGGAGAAAACCGCTGATGGAGTATCTCACCCGAGGAGAGCTACCCGAGGATAAGACCGAGGCTCGCCCGATTGGTCTTGAAGAGCGAAATCCTCGCACTAATTGGAGAAAGGGAACTCTACAAGAGAGGAGCCTCGAGTATACATGCGATGCATACCCTCGGTGAAGGCCAAGAACTTCGAGGACACTCACAGGGGGGTGTGGCCATCCACGCGCCGCCCGAGGACTTTAGTCGGTAAAGTCTTGAACAAGGCTTCTATCACGGCCCTCGGCGGTGCGAGACGCGAACCAAGTCGTGCGCACACGCAAGGAATGCCAATTCTACGAGCGCCAGGATCGCACCTCCCGGCTCAAACACGCAAACCATACCTCTTACGTGGCCATTTGCGGTGTGGGGACTCGACATGATTGGGCCCCTCGAAAGGGCGCCCGGGGACACACTCACGTCCTAGTCGCCATCGACAAGTTCTCCAAATGGATTGAAGCCCGAGCCGTGGTGAACCCTCACACAGGGAAACGGTGAAATTCTTTACGAATATCATTTCCCATTTTGGAGTCGAACTCCATCATCACGGTAACGGAACCAATTTCGTGGGGAAGAAGTTCCTCGACTTTTTGCGCGGCGACTATGGCATCCGAGTGGATACCCTCGGTCGTAGCTCACCCGAAGACCAACGGTCAAGTAGAGAGCGTGCCAACGGCATGATCCTGCAAGGGCTCAAGCCGGATCTTCTTCAATCAGCTGAACCAATACGGGAAAAGATGGTACCAAGAGCTGCCGTCGGTTCTATGGAGCCTTCGAACAACGAAAAGCCGAGCCACGGGGTTCACCCCATTCTTTCTAGTCTATGGGGCCGGCGATCTTGCCCACGTACATTGAATATGGGTCCCCAAGGTCGCGAGCCTACACCGAGCAAGGCAACCAAGGGCAAGGCAAGACTCCATCGACCAAGTTGATGAAGCCCGAGACGTTGCGCTCCCCGCACTCGGAAGATACCAACAAGCTTTTTGCGCAAGTATCACGCCAAGCCGGCCGAAGCCTCGGGAATTCCAAGTCAACGACCCGTGCTCGAGGCTGAAGACAGACAATAAAGGGCGTCACAAACTCACGCACCTCGGAAGGGCCTTATTTCATCAGCGAAATATTAAGGCCCGGAACCTACAAGTTGAAGAACGAGAATCCAGAAGGGCGAAGTCTACTCCAACGCCTGGAACATAGAACAGCTTACGCCGCTTCTACCCTTAAATTCTCGCACTAGAAGTCAAACATCGGTGTTTTTCTTTTTTCGCTCAATAAAAGATCTACATCTTTTTACTTAAAAAAGTGCTTCTCGTGTAAACCTTAAGGGAGTCTTAGCCTCGTTCAAAGACAAGACTAAAACTCCCTCGGGGGCTACATGAGGGACCCCCTCCGGGAGGACCCCCTCGAGACACCCTCCCCTTCCTTTTTTTTCAAAACTTTTTTTCGAAGAAAAAAAGTTTTCTTGGCGCATTCTCTAAACAATCGCTTTAAGTTGCGAAAGGTCGCCACGCACAAATCCAAAGCAAGGTAATCGAGGCAAACGGACCGCCCCTAGTGGCATCCGTATGGATCTGCCCTGATGGCGCCCACGGTTTACCATCTCGAAAGCGGAGAAAGTAAGCGACCCGCCACACAATAAACGAACAAATTCGAGAAACGCAACATAAACATAAATGCACCCGCCAAGGCCTGAGACCTCGGGCGGCGCCATTGTTTATATACATCCATCTCACAAGCTCCAATTTTTTCCATACAAGGAGAGGTCAGGGGGGGATGGGCTTCATCCGCTTGCGCTCACGGCGGCCGACGAGGAAGCTTCGGCGCGAGCAACACCCTCGACAACTGCTTCCCCGGGGAGGCGTCGGACCCACCGGCGCATCCTCGACCGGGGCGTCCACCATCTCCCGTGTCCGCCTCATAGGTTGACTCTATGGGGGAGTACGGGGACACACTTCATCCTCCCGGCGGGGAGGCCAACCGGGTTTTGCGCCCGTCCATGAAGTCGCACAACGTGTCCGAGTCTTGGCGGCATCGGCCAAGATCCCTCTCGGCGGGATCAACTTCCTCCCCGTCGTCCGAACCGAGGAAGAAGCCTTTTCGCAACGCCGGCCCAAGACATTGGACTCCATTGGGAAGTGAGAGTAGAAAACGGCCATACATGTCCGCACGCCGGACCGAAGGCGTTCGGAGCTCGACTCTGAGGTAGCCACCCACGGCGCCAGCGGTCGCGCGTCGAGGGGCCAACCTCCGGTTGTCCGCCCCAAAGCGGGCGGGCGAAGTCCGACAAGGCCTCTTCCATTCTCCCCGGTACGACTTACGCTCTACTCCGGCCCTGCGCCCGGCGTGGTTGCCCGGTGTTCATGGCCTCGGTCCGGACCTTCTCCCCGCTTCGAAATGGGTGCTCAAACCGAAGTTAGCAAGACAAGACGACTAAAGACAAAGCTCACTAAGGAAGATGACGCACCTTGGCACCAGCTGCCCGGCCCAAAGATCACGCCGTGCTCATCCGCGGCGACTTGGCGGATCTCCTCCTCCTTCTCCTTCCCGAGGGTCTCGCCCGGACACCAACTTCGCCGATGCGAGTGTTCAAGGCATCGCACATCTCCGCCGCGCCGTCCGCCTCCTCCGGGACCGGTCCCGCTCGTCATGGGCCTCCTTCGACCCGGTGGACCGGATCCGAGCCTCTTCAAAATCATGGCTCATCCGAGCCATGTCACCGCCACCTTGCTGGCCTCGGACCCGGCCCCGACAAGCTCGGCCTCCGAGGTCCGCCGTTGGGACTCCTCTCCTCGGCAAGGGCAGCAAGCCGGGAGGTCTCGCTCCGGGCCTCGATCAACTTTTACGAGGAGTTTGACCAAAGGGCGTTCCCGTTCGAACGTTCCGCGAAGGAGCCGGACTTCTCCCCGGCGGCGGCGGAGAGTCCGCAGCGACGACATTACCCATCAAGACACAAGCATAGAAGACATGCGGTAGGGGGGATAACCGTCAAGACACTTACGCGTCGACCTCGCAAGTCGGCGGTTATGGCGTCCCCGATCCTCGCCAAGCCCTCGGCGCCCACTTGACGGATCCGCTCGTGGGTTCTCCACTCCAGGACCTCGGGGCGGTCGTCGACCACCATGGCGGCCGGGCCCCGGGCGTACCACCCAGTGGTCAAGGTGGACCGCCCCCACGGTCGGCTTAGAAGGATACATCTCCCCACCGAACTCCGCGGCTCCGGGAACCTGCACCGGTAGAAGTCCAAATTCCTGAACCTGACCACGCACCGTCCTCGTCATGGCCGAAGACGACGCCGCCAGGGGCTGCCTAGAACCCACGGTGGGAGTAGCGGGAGTCGGGGTTGTGCGCCTCGTGAGCCCGGATCGGCGAAGGTCGGCCTGGCGGGGACTTGCGGCGTCTCCGCCGCCATGAAGAGCTCCTCTTGCGAACTCCGGACAAAGGGGCCCGACTCCTCGGGGGCGGGCGGCGCCCACGACCCCCTTCGGATGGCGCCATCTCGCTCCGGCACCGAGCCGACGTCAGGCCACAACCGAACCCTCCGTATCGACCACCATCGGCCGAGTGGCCGACCCACCATCGCCACCAAGGGCTCGCACCACCTCGGGGTGGCCTCGGCACCGGCTCGTCCGACCCCACCTGGGGCTCGGGGCTGCACCACGGGAGGGACTCGACGAGGGCAGGCGCAATATCTTGGCCGGCGACTTCACATCAAGGGCTCCCGGCCGAGGCCGAAACGCTTAGCCTTCAAGGCCTTCTTGGGGTGCAGAGCCAACGAGGCAGCTCACTTTCTGAAGTCAAGAACGTGTCGGGACAAAGCAATCATATGCCGGAAGAAGGTCAAGATCGCGAAGGCGAAAGGAAACTCACGGCCCGAGGGATCGCCCCTCGGCGTTGACAAGGCTCGGGATGGTCGCGCGACCTCGGCGTCGCACTCGACGCTACTACCGTCTCCCACGACGCTCGCCGCACGGGGCGATCGGGACGGGTCGCCGGCCGTCCCCAAAACCGTGCTGCGGCGCCGGGTACCCGCGGCGGGAGGTGTCGACTCTCTCTTCGGCCTCACCCGACGCCGAGGTGCCTCGTGGCCGACGCCAATGGTCCCGAGGACCGGTCGGAAGAGCCCTCGGGCGCACCGGCGTCGGCGGCCACGCGCCTCGGGCTCGGGCTCGGCTGCTCGTAACGCCCGACTTGGTCGGGAGCCCCATGGCTCGGTCTATCCGAGCCGCCACGCCGTCATCTAACGAGTTCACGAGAACCGGGTCCTCCGGATCCTCGTCCTCTTCGGTGGTCGAGGTGCTCGGTGACTCACCCCCCTCCTGCTCGGCCCGACGCTTCGCGAGCCACGTTTCTCTTCTTCCTCTCCTCCTTCTTCAACGCCCGGCGCCGTCAGCTCGTTCGAGCACGGTTCGCCCGCCCGGCGATCGGCATCCAATGCCGGCACAAAGGAGGGGAGTCGCGTAATCCGAGCGGCCTGCCCGGAAGAAAGAGTGAGAACGCCATGGCGACAATGCACGAAGCAATGCAAGGACACCGAAGTCAAGAAGCACTTACGAGGAGATATACCCTCGGCCGGGCGCATGGGGATCTCGGGATACGTGTTGGGGTATTGGACCCCAACGCATCCCTCACCCTCTTGGCCAGCCATCGGTGGAAGCCCGAATGCGACATCCGGCCGCGCACAAGACCGGCGGCCTCGGGGGTCATCGGCACATGAGCAAAGGGCGAGCCATCAACGGCAACACCCGACGCCGATGAAAGGCGGCGACCACGCAGCGGCGGATTCACGCCCTTCCTGAGGGCGCAGGATGGCCGCCTTTAGGCCCTCCAACCGATGATGATCCTCCGAGGGGGACCCCGGCTCCACTTCGCGGCGATGCTTGAGGACACGCCCGGTGTACCCTGAAGCGCGTTCTCGTCGTTCGCGGAGGTAGAACCACCGATCTTGCCACCCCTTGTTGGAGGAGGTGAGCTTGGAGACGATGTACCCATCAGCCGGTTCGGCCTCGTCTGCTCCGAGCGGACTGGGCGCGCACCTCCTCCAACGCGCAGCCCTCCGTGGTTGGCCTCCGCGCAACCGAGGCGGTGGTAAGGTCCGCCTTGAAGAACCACAACCAGAGAGGTCCCAATGCGGCTCGATCCCCGGGAATCCCTCACAAAGGGTGACGAAGATGGCGGCCCGGGAGATCGAGTTCGGGGACGAGATGATGAAGCTTCGATTTCATAGTAGTGGAGGATCGCCCGAATGAACCGGCCTGCCGGCATGCCGGCCGCAGCGGGTGAAGATCCATCAAACTCACCACGTAGCCATCGGGAGGGTTAGGCTCCTCCTCGGTCCAATCCGAGCAATCCACTCCGCCCTGCGCTTCATCGGTGCGGGGGCGAAGAAGCCCTTCATCGACGAGACACTTTGAGTTTCTCCTCCATCGCCGTCGACCTCGCCACGGCTCGGCATCAAGCACCTCCCTCACGCCCGTCACCGCTACCGACCGCGCCGTGGATAAAGGGAGGCGAAGGGTGGCAACCGCTAGCAACCCCAATCACACGAGCACGAGGCAAGTGAATCTCTCCTTAATCTTTCCCACACTATCTCTCTATCTCCCGATTCTTTGCGAAGGCAAGAAGGCGATGGCGAAGTGCAAGGGAGCAACTATCGCGCGCGGCGACCCCATATTTATAGGGAAGGGAAGGCAAGCAGCCGGCCTGGGCAATCGAACCGACTCGAATGGACGGCCCATGATGGAGCGAACCGCTCATCCAACGGCCAAGCGGCTGGCGGTGGAACCGTCGGGTGCATTAATGCACCTTGACGGAACCTCGGTCTCCGCCCCCGACAAGAAGGCGTAAGGCCGCGTCCCATCGGGGCTGCAGCGGTCGCGCCACCTCAGCGTGGTGACTAGACGCCTCGTCTTCCGGTCGAGGGGGTAAACCGTCCGGCCATCCATATCCAGCCAGGCGCCCGACCACGAGGGGCAAAAAGTCGATCCGTTGGCGGTTCCCGCCCGGCGGAAACCAAACGAGCCTCGGGCCGACACACCCTACGTTCCAAAGGTTGCGGGTTGGGCCCACGAGGGTTTCGGCGGTCGCCTCGGGATAACCCGAGCCGGGGGACGGAAGGGAAATGCACAATCAGCTATACCCGGGCCCCCGGGGCTCTGGATTTCTGGGCGTGTTTAAGGACCGCGGGTCTTTGCTTATAGAGATGTCCCATCCGTGGGAGGCCCACAGGCCCTCGGGGGTTGGTCCCGCCCAAACCCCGGATCCGCTAAGCGGTCCGCGAGTTCTCATGGGGTGAATCACGGATCACATAGCGCACCCTTGCTCCGGCAAGGGCACGGGCACCCCGCTTAAAAGCAGACCCCGCTACAGCGCTCACGGAGCACGACACATTAAACTACGGGGCATTGTGACGTGTCTCCCTCCTCCTCCCTTTCGGGAGGGCGACAGAGGAGCGTATAATCAAAGTCGAGGAGGCCTGGGTCGACCTTGCGCCCATAAGCGGGCCTCGGGCTGCCCACGCAAAAATGAACAGACTCCGCACAAATAAGCGCTATTTAAGAGTCAAGCTTCGATTTTGCCAAATGCGAATATAAAAAGACCTCGAAGGAATCCGCCATTCCATTCGAGGCCTCGGGGTTACACTCAACGGAAAGCCTGCGGCGCACCCCTTGTAGACGAACCACCCCGAGAAACAACAAGGCGGCGGAACGGCGGCGAACCCCCGGGCGAGTCCACACTCGCTCGGGGCTCTCGAAACCTTGTCGGGGACCTAAATATTGGGCCCCGAGACATTCTCCAAACTATGGGAATCTGCCCGGCCTGCCAAGGCCCAAGAAAACCTAGCCCGCTATCATCCCGCACGGAGGGGACGGCCCGACGGACGATGGACCGAGCCATTGGCGGCGACGCTCACATGGCGACGAAATCGGCCCACGGGCGGCCCACAAAGCGGCCCAAATGGAGTCATCACGGCGCAAAGAGCTTATTACGCTCCCACGAAGGACAAGGTCAAGGACCTCTACAAAACAACGAACCACGGCGTTCCACGTCGGCAGCAGCTAAACCATGGCTCGGACTCGACCACGCATCTCCGTTTTCGTCCGAGGCTGGCCTAGCTCACCAGCCCCGAGAAATCTCCGCCGTCCGGGGTGGCCTAGCTCACCACCCTCGGGCGCAAAAACTCCGCCTCGCCCGAGGGAGACCAGCTCTCCATCCTCGGGTGAGGCGGCCCAATCGCCCGTCTAGGGTCGCCGACCCTCGGGCGTGGGAGGTTCCGTCCGGAGGAAGGGAAACCGCCGCGATTCAATGCGATTACGGCAGCGAGGCGCCCGCGCCAAAGCCATCGACCGCCTGATCCAAATCGAATCACGAATCGTCTCCCCAATCCGACCGATGGGACGCAAAACCGAACGCTGGCGCGTTACGCCACGACCGCGGGAAACCAGGATGACACTGTTCATTTCCCGAGCAACGTCACAACGCCCACGTTGGGCCGGACCCCGGGCACTTGACACGCATAGCCGACCTCCTCGGGACCGCCCTCGCCATGCGGATTGTGAGGGACGCCTCCACAGACCCTCGGGGCGCGCCCGGGCGGGCACGTCCACCATCGGATCCCGGACGCGTGTCTTCGTCAAGCAACATTCAAGCCCGGCCAACCCCTCGGCAACGCACATGCAACCGTGCGGCCTCGGGAATTAGCCACCTAGGCGTCCACCTGTATAAACATTATCTCTCTCCTTCTCCTATAAAAGGGGGAGTAATGCCTCATTAGAGGGGGATTCGATTTTTCGACTCAACTCCGGTTCACACGGAGGAAACCGCACACCACCACCACCATAACCACGATCGTGGGGCTTGAGACCAGCGTCTCTCCCCCATGGCCGCTGTAACCCCCTCACTGCGGGCTCACCTTTGGCCCGAGGTAACACGGCGAGACACCCCCTTTGGGCGTAGGGCCCGTTGGCTGAACGGGGATAAAACCCGGCTGCGTCCGTGTCCATCTTGCGCTTCGCCATTGAGGGAGGGGCACCGCGGCTATAAATTCTTTATTGCCGGCACCCGAGGCACCACCGTTCCTTGAAACGCCGGCCGGATGTGCAGCGGCAAACGGACGGAGAAAGTTGGAGGGGCGCGCATGCGGCAAGGATCACGGTTTTTGGAAGGAGGGGCGCCTCGTGGGCTGCCTATGTGGATGCTGCTGCATGTGCGAGAGAACTCCGTAGTGGGGGTTTGCTACTAAGAAGATATAGATACGTCGCGTGGTTTTGGTTGCACTGTGTAGTCATAGTATCATGTACACACAAAATAGCGAATAATTGGACAAGGTTTTAGATGCAAGTTTATGATGGTTGTGTTTGTAACTTTGTACATAAAGTTGTGTCTGTAACTTTTGTACATACGAGTAATTGCACGTTGTACACAAGTTTTTGTTAAGTTTGCTTGTGGGCTAGGGGGGCTTGGCGGCGGTCGGGAGCCGAGCCTCGGGGAGGGAGGGCGCCCAGACGGCGGCGGTGTGGTTGCCCCCGGTCGCTTGGGAGGATGACGTGGGGAGAGAGTTTCTTCTTGTAAGTGATGTTATTCCATTCAAGATGGTAATATTTGGCACTTTTTCCTATAGATCTCTTTGCTGAAAGAAATCATTCGACTCCATCTTGCGGCGTGTTAGTTGCGATTTATAAGAACACACATCTTTAATTTGTCTTTATCTTTTCATAGAAAAAAAGATTGTTAGTTGTGATTTGTAATATAAATATATAAATTTGTAATAGCTAACATTTTGTACGTCGGTGTTGATGATGAGATCCGCCCATGGATGATGATCCAAGGGTTTAGCACGTTAGTAAAAATATTGGTTATTTCTTTTATGAAAGAGATATAGCAACTCTCAATATTTGGAGATCTACAATTTTGTTTTGCCACATCTCCCACGCCTAGCCCCCCAGAGCTCCCACGTCCTCTACGGCTCTCCTCGCCTCTCTTCTCCTCACCTTGTCGGTTTCACTTTGTTAGATTGTGCTACCACTGTACCATGGGTATACTCCTCAGTCCCATGGAAATTCGTTTTTTGACTTTTGAACTTCATATTTGACCATCCGTCTTATTCAAAATATTTATGTAAATCATAAAATAAATTAATCAATATTCAAGTATCTTCATTGATAAAATAAGTCGTAACAAAATAAATTATATTTATGCAAAAATTTGAATAAGACGAAGCATAGAAGAAGATGGCACGAATCCAGGGGTGACAAACTTAGTGGGACGGAGGGAGTATATCCTGTTCTTTAGTGGTGTTTTTTTAGTTTCCACAAAAATGCAATTTTCTAGTTTCTAGGCTAGATAGATGAGTCTCAGATTTGGAGCCTAGCTTTTGCCACTGGTGACGTGTGGTGGAAAACTTGTGCTTCATGATTATATGTGCATATAATATGTATTTTGGGTGCTCTAGCTACGTACAAAAAAAAAACAGGATAATAATGCCGGTGTGTGTCTTCAATCATGCATTTTGTATGGGCACAAGATATCGCCGTATTACCATGACTTTGACCTGACGCGCATACTGTGACAGAGTGCCAGACATGGACGCCTCACCGTTTGTTGCACTGCTGCTGGCAGCTCTCTTCTCCCTGCTCCTCTTCGCCACAAGGAGGAAGGCTTCTCCGTCCAGCAGGGATGGTCGGCGACGATTGCGCCCGTCGCCGCCCGGGGCTTCCCCTCCTCGGCCACCTGCCCCTTCTTGGCTCTCTACCTCACCGCAAGCTTCGTTCAATGGCGCGTCGTGCGGCCCGTCACGCTCCTGCGCCTGGGCAGCGTGCCCACCGTGGTGGCCTCCTCGGCGGCCGCGACCGGGAGATCATGAAGACAGCGGCGACTTGGCCTTCTCGAGCGCCCCCAGGGTGCGCATGGCGGAGCGCCTCCTATCGGCCGCGACATGGCGTTCGCCCCCTACGGCGAGTACTGGCGCCAGGCGCGTCGCGTCTGCGTGCTCCACCTTCTCAGCCAGCGCCGCGTGCACTCCTTCCGCCACGCCCGGGAGCATGAGGCCGCCGCGATGGTCGACCGCGTCCGTCGTGCGGCGCCGGCGCCATGAACCTCAACGCGATCCTCATCTCCTACACCAACGGCGTCATCTCCCGCGCCGTGTTCGGCGACGAGGGCCGGAGCTACGGCCACGACGGTGGCGAGGGTGAGAAGCTCGCGAACCTGTTCGCCGACTTCGAGGCGCTGCTTGGGACGGTGACCGTGGGGAGCTGGTACCGTGGCTGGCGTGGGTTGACACGCTGATGGGGTTGGACGCCAAGGCGACGCGCACGTCCGAGGAGATGGGCGCCTTGCTTGATCGGGTCATAACAGAGCACCGCGAGAGACGCTGTGGCAACCCGCGGCGGCCGGAGGAGGACGATCACCGGGACTTCGTCGACGTGCTGATGGACGTGAACGAGGCTGAGGAGGACGCCGGTGGAGTCATCTTTGACAACGTAGCCATCAAGTCCAATATCCTGGTACGTCATCATAGTTTGTAGACATATTATCAGGATAAGAATTGCGCGGAATATAACATGTCGCGCTCGATCTTTGCTACACACGCATGCATGTCCAGGTCTTGTTTGCCGCCGCCACGGACACGGCCTACACCACGTTGGTATGGGCCATGGCTGAGCTCATCAACCATCCACACGAGATGCACAGGGTCCAAGACGAGATCCGCGGGGTCGTCGGAGTTGTCGGCGGCGGCAGCGACATCGTCAACGAGGACCACCTCGACAAGTTGCGCTACCTCAGGCGTGTGATCAAGGAGACACTTCGACTGCACGCGCCGCTGCCGCTGTTGTTGCCCCACGAGACGACGGGGACACGGAGCTGCTTGGCTACCACGTTCCGGCGCGCACCCGTGTCATTGTCAACGCCTGGGCGATCGCACGGGACCCCACGACGTGGGAACGTGCCGACGAGTTCGTGCCGGAGCGGTTCGCTGACGATGGTGGCACGGACTACTTGCTGCTTGGGCAGGACTTCAGGTTCGTGCCGTTCGGCGCCGGGAGGAGAGGATGTCCTGGGGTCGGGTTTGCCGCGCCAGCCATGGAGCTGGCTTTGGCGAGCTTACTGTATCACTTTGACTGGGCGCTGCCGGCCGGCGGGGCATCCAAGGTGGAGATGGAGGAGCTCAACGGGCTATCCGTGAGGCTCAAGGCAACACTGCATTTGGTTGCAAAGCCATGGAATCCCCAATAACATAATCATGTCGTCTATGGTAGTAAGATCAAAACCTATCTGCGTGTGTGATTTGGGTTGTGTAATCATAAAGTATGGTGTGCGACGTTACTAGTCCATCAACCCGTGGTACGGTACGGGTTAGATTCTTCTGTATGGGCCAACTGTGTGATAATTTAACAATAGAAACAATGTTTACTATTTATTAAAATGACATATTATTATCTTTTTAAATAACAGAAGTCAATTTCTTACATACAAATATTTGTATTTTTTGAATTATAGTTCATAATAGTAGAGTCATATTTAAATGAGTGCTTTAATGAGCATCAACAATATTTGACCTCCTTAGGTATGACTTGCAATGTTTGTATGAAATCATCCGGCCCATTCCTAATGTCATCTCTCCAAATGGCTTGTCTTGGCTCTTGTCATATGTAAATATAAAATAAGGAAAACACAGAGTAGTGCAATCTATGGACCTCTCTCACAACGACAGAGCAACTAGAGGCAGGAAACCCTAAAGGAAAAAACTGAAAATAAGGAGGTAAGGAAGGGAGGGGGTTGCCCTCAACTACTTATACTGTTATTTCACATCCCTAAACTACCCCTAGCTATTAAGTGAGCCAAACCATATCACTGGGGTAATATGGTCTGACTCAGGATAAATTTGATCCGACGGTCACCACACGTCCACGCCTCCCTCATAGCTTCGCTTCGACGCCAAATCTCTTATGCCGCCACATGCTGTCATTCCCCCTTGGAACCGCCACTCGGGTTTTGAGAAAGTCGAATGTTGACAATCGCTCATCATCAATACTGAACGCCATGAGAACATATCAACCATATGTTCGCAAAAATTTTCTCAACCAACGTGGAAACATCTTCTTCTTGAGCATATTGCTCGGGGCTGTCTTTGTTGGCGGGTCCATCCTACTCCATACTTTGTCCCATGTGATTTCACAGCTGTTCATAACGTGTATTTTCCAAAACTTGTGATGCTCGTAGTAGCATCATGATGCCTGAATATGACCAAACGGTGGTTTATATTTTACTCCGTATGTCTGGATCTGGATGACTGGATATCTGTTTTATCTACCACAAAGGCCAAAGGGGAGAGGACGTGTATTGCACTTAATTGACTGCTTACGCATACACGCATTATTGTTGCTCGTCCCTAGTACAGTACATATTAGATATAGATACATATACCTTCAGTGCACACGAATTGGTACACTGCCTGACAGACATGGACGTCTCACCGTTTCTTGCACTGGTGCTCATCGCCGTCCTCTCTCTCCTGCTCCTGTTCGCCATCAGGAAGCCGTCTCAGAACCACGGAGATGCCCGGCGTCGTCTACCTCCGTCGCCGCCGGGTCTTCCCGTCGTCGGCCACCTTCCCTTTCTTGGCTCCCTGCCTTACCGCAAGCTTCGATCAATGGCCACGTCGTACGGCCCGGTCATGCTCCTCCGCTTCGGCCGCGTGCCCACCGTGGTGGCCTCCTCTGCGGCCGCGGCGCAGGAGGTGATGAAGACCCGCGACCTGGCGTACGCGAGCCGCCCCAGGGTGCGCATGGTGGAGCGCCTCTCCTTCGGCCGTGACATGGCCTTCGCCCCTACGGCGAGCACTGGCGCCAGGCTCGCCGCGTCTGCGTGCTCCACCTCCTCAGCCAGCGCCGCGTCCACTCCTTCCGCCACGACCGGGAGCAGGAGGCCGCCACGCTCATCGACCGCGTCCGCAGCGCCGGGGACGCCGCCGTGAACCTCAGCGCCCTCGTCATCTCCTACAGCAGCGGCATCATCTCCCGCGCCGCTTTCGGCGACAACGGCAGCTCTGGGAATTACGGCGGCGAGAAGCTCACGAAGCTCTTCGCCGACCACGAGGAGCTACTTGGGACGGTCAGCGTGGGCGAATTTGTGCCGTGGCTGGCGTGGGTGGACACGCTCATGGGGCTGGACGCCAAGGTGACGCGCACGCACAAGGAGATGGGCGCCCTGCTCGACCGGGTCATCGAGGACCACCGGCAGAGGCGCCGTGCCGGAGGCTGCCGGAAGGACGACGATCACCGGGACTTCGTAGATGTGATGTTGGACGTGAACGAGGCGGCGGAGGCGGAGGACACGGACGCCGCCGGCCGTGGAGTCATGTTTGACAACGGCTCCATCAAGGCCATTATCAGGGGTACGTACGTTCCCTACTCCTAACATTTGAGGATGGATTGCAACTGCATGTAACATCGGGTTCAACTTGCGTCATGTCCAGAACATGTTCGCCGCCGGCACCGACACGACCTACACAACGCTGGTATGGGCTATGGCGGAGCTCATCAACCACCCACACGAGATGCGCAACGTCAGGACGAGATCCGCGCGGCCGTCGCCGGCGGTGGCGGCGACGACGTCAATGAGGACCACCTTGAGAAAGCTGCGCTACCTCAAGTGCGTGATCAAGGAGACGTTACGGCTGCACACGCCGGTGCCACTCCTGCTGCCCCATGAGACGACGGAGGACACGGAGCTGCTCGGTTACCATGTCCCCGCGCGCACCCGCGTCGTGGTCAATGCCTGGGCCATCGCACGGGACCCCGCCACGTGGGAGCGTGCCGAGGAGTTCGTGCCGGAGAGGTTCGCCGGCGACGACCTGACGAGTACGGACTATTTGCCCGGGCAGGACTTCAGGTTCGTTCCGTTCGGCGCAGGGAGGAGAGGATGTCCAGGGTGGGATTTGCTGTGCCAACCATGGAGCTGGCACTGGCGAGCTTGCTTTATCACTTCGACTGGGAGCTGCCGGCCGGCGCTGCGTCGAAGCTGGAGATGGACGAGGTGAACGGGCTATCAGTACGGCTCAAGGCAACCCTGTATTTGGTTGCTAAACCGTGGGCTCCTCAGTAAGATCACGCCGTGCCCTGCAGTGGTAATGGCCAATGCTGTCTTCTGAATAAAGGATGAAAACGGAACGCTGGTAATGACGAATGCTGTCTGAATAAAGGATGAGAACTGAACTGAAATATTCAGAACCGACTGCTTTCGTTTTTGATATTATCATATTTTTTTTTCCGAATCTTCCCAGGCTCTGCAAAAACAATAGAATGTAGTTGCTCCTCCCAAATAGGAGTAGAGTATACTGTTTGTTAGATAATTGAAAATTTCAGTTTCAGACTTCCTTAATACTCCCATTTAAAGAAGAAGCATCAGACTACAGCTGTTATAAGCGCACACATCCATGTTTAAGCATTCGCTGCCCTTTATCATGCATTAATTTATTATTGTGATCCAGGCGCTACAACTGTGCCCGCAAGCTGAGACCTGAGCCAGTGGGTCTCTCTAAGGAGTACTTACAGGAAAGTTTTTGGATTTTTCTTTATCAAACACTAATAATTTCTTATTAGTCCATGGCAAAGAAAACCCAGCATAATGCCGATGCAAAACAAATGTTGAATCAACTCAAACTTGTTGTAGAAAGCATATGTCTAACTATTATTCCAATTCCTCTTATATAGCAAGATTGTCTTGCGTAAGAGTTACCTCCTCCTAGTTTCTTAAATCCTTTTGGAGTAAAGAGGCAAGGTTAGCTCCAATGGCAATCTTTAGCAAAATGGAACATGCTCAAATGACAATTTATGCCACATCATTTGAATGAAATGTACAATAAGCATAAAAAGGTTTCAATTCAACATTACAATAAAAAAAATCTGGCTTTATGGTTTGCAAAAGACACATGAGCTATACAAAAAATTATTATTATAGTTTAAACTAAGATTTAAGTTAAATACACAGTGAGGATAGACATAAAGTGTCATGCAGAGGACGGAGAAACAACTACATATATATGAAAACATAGAATAATAATTTATAAGTTGTCACAATCAAATATCTATTTGGGTATTGCGTTAGTAATTACAGCAATGAACAAAGAGGAAAAATAACACAAAAAGGTAAGTAATTGGATTAGTCCTACCTAGGTAGTGATTACTGTGTCCCACTCTAGTCCCTTGATAGGGGTTGATTTGGAACCCAAAGCTTGCCACCACTTGTGTCATGCTAAATGTGCGCTTCTGATCTGGAAAGATGCTCATTTACAAAAATATTCGGCCGCCCTGCTCCGATCCATCCATTTGTCATCATCGATCTCCCAAAGGCCAAAACACAGAACTGCTAGCTAGTCCTAGCTACTCATTTTGTATAGTGACATTTTTATATAATCAGACAAAAACGACCACGATGTCATTTCTCATGATCTCATCTAGTGATATTCACGTTCCACACAACGTTAGATTATTGCAGCTCACTGACATGGAGGACGTCTCACCGCTTGTTGCACTGCTTCTCATCGCACTCCTCTCCCTGATCCTCTTCGCCACGAGGAGGAAAGGTGGTTCACCGTCCCGCGGCGGGGATGGCCCCCGGCGACTGCCTCCGTCGCCGCCGAGGATTCCCTTCCTCGGCCACCTGCCCCTCCTTGGCTCCCTGCCGCACCGTCGGCTCCAGTCGATGGCGGCTTTGCACGGCCCGGTCATGCTCCTGCACATGGGCCGCGTGCCCACCGTGGTGGCCTCCTCGGCGGCCGCGGCGCAGGAGGTCATGAAGACCCGCGACCTGGCCTTCGCCAGCCGCCCACGGGTGCGCATGGCGGAGCGCCTCCTCTACGGCCGCGACATGGCGTTCGCTCCCTACGGCGAGCACTGGCGCCAGGCGCGCCGCGTCTCCGTGCTCCACCTCCTAAGCCAGCGCCGCGTCAGCTCCTTCCGTCGCATCCGGGAGCACGAGGCTGCTGCGATGATCGGCCGCGTCCGCCGCGCCGCCGGAGACGACGATGCCGTTGTCAACCTCAACGCCGTCCTCATTTCCTACAGCAGCGGCATCATCTCCCGAGCCGCGCTCGGCATCGGCGACGTCCGGAGTTATGGGATCGATGGCGCCGCCCATACCAGCGCCGGCGGTGACGGTGAGAGGCTCACGAAGCTGTTCGATGACTTCGAGGAGTTGCTTGGGACGGTGACCGTCGGGGAGCTGGTGCCGTGGCTGGCGTGGGTCGACACGGTCATGGGCGTACACGCCAAGGCGGCGCGCACGTCCGCCGAGATGGACGCCTTCCTTGAGCGAGTCATCGCTGATCACCGCCAGAGGCGCCGTGCCGGGCACCGTGAAGGTGGTGGGGACGATCACCGGGACTTCGTCGACGTGCTCTTGGACGTGAACGAGACCGAGGCGGAGGACGACGACGACGATCGTGGAGTCCTGTTCGACGACGACTCCATCAAGGGCATCATCCTGGTACGCAACACGCATGCATACGTGTTCTTGAAAACAACTGCGACAAATCTGAGGATGGATTTGGTACGTGTCCAGAACATGTTTTCAGCCGCCACGGACACGTCGTACACGACGCTGGTATGGGCCATGGCGGAGCTTATCAACCACCCACACGAGATGCGCAAGGTACAGGCCGAGATCCGCGCGGCCGTCGCCGTCGCCGACGGCGACCGCGTCACGGAGGACCACCTGAAGAATCTACACTACCATAGGCGCGTGATCAAGGAGACGCTTCGACTGCACGCGCCGGTGCCGCTCCTGCTGCCCCGCGAGACGATGGAGGACACGGAGCTCCTCGGCTTCCACGTTCCAGCGCGCACCCGCGTGGTCGTCAACGCCTGGGCCATCGCACGGGACCCCTCGGCGTGGGACCGTGCGGACGAGTTCTTGCCGGAACGGTTCGCGGAGGACGACATGAAGACGACGGAATACTTGCTCGGGCAGGACTTCAGGTTCGTGCCGTTTGGAGCAGGGAGGAGAGGGTGCCCTGGTGTCGGGTTCGCCGAGCCGGCCATGGAGCTGGCGCTGGCGGGCCTGCTGTACCACTTTGACTGGGAGCTGCCGGCCGGCGGGCCGTCCAAGGTGGAGATGGACGAGCTCAAGGGTCTTTCGGTGCGGCTCAAGACGACCTTGCATTTGACTGCTAAGCCATGGTCTCAGACTCTCAGTAAGATCGATCACATATGAGAGTGAGTGACGTCAGCATGTACTTCTTCCATTCTAAATCATAGTCATATCTTGTGTTTTCCCATTCTAAATTGTAAGCCACCCTAACTTTACATGCCTCTTATTGTGCACTTTGATAAATAGATACGATCAATTATTCCCTTGGTGCAAGTGGCAGACATGATTGATCCAAGTGCTGTTGAGAGCAAGGCATTTTGTTTTGTTATGATGTTCTTCTTCCTCTTCGTGATTTGGCAAATAGGAGTGGTGCGATGTTTTTCTTTTTAACACTAACTCATTCGTCAAATTGCATTTCTAGAAGGGCTTGGTGTGTCTCCATTACTATGAAGGTGTAGAATAGTTTCGTGTTGATCTTGCCACAGGCCCACAGGGGACTTTCATATGTGTCGTCTAAGCCCGGCGGCCTTTATTTGTCCACTTATGCCACAACTATATAAAACGATGTCCTCCTGGTCCTAAAAATTTCTAGCAAACGGAACAGGGTGGAACTTATTTGTCACATTTTACTAAAAGTCCTTAGAAGTATCTCTTCAAAAGTATTTTTCTAATAGTCCTAGGACTAGACCGCGATGTCGGCGCCGCGATCTTGTCGGGCGCACACCGCCACTTCGGCTCCGGCCGCTCCACTTCCTCCCGCTCCTTCTCATCCCGGTCCGCCGCCAACGCGCGCTTCCCATGCGGATTTCCGGCCGCCTTTTGGGCGGCATGGCGAGCGAAGGATGGAGGAATCGAGGGGCGGGGATTCGATCTGCGCCTCGGCGTCGCTCCCCTCGCTTGTGTTGCGCTCGGTGCTGTGGTGGGGATTGGGGAAGAAGGCTGATTTCTACATGTGTAGATCCAAATAGGAATTGGCATTCGATGTGTCTCTCGATTCCGGATACAAAATTCATCTACATCCAAAACAGCGAGAATTGGCATTTTGTTCATTTCAATACCGACCTGATTTGGTATTGGGACCAATTGAATTCTAGGGTCTCCAATATATACATCCAAACGGACCCTAAGTGCCAAATTTCAGCTATAGTACTAAACTTCAAGTGAACTAGGGCTTGTTTAGATGGCTAAAATTTCTAACCGCATGTCACATCGTACACTGTAGCACGTTTTGTTTGTTAGTGGTAAATATTATCCCACCATGGAGTAACTAGGCTCAAAAGAATCGTCTCGCAATATACATCTATACTGTGTAATTAGTTATTTTTTTTACCTATATTTTATACTCCAAACATTATGTCTTTTGGTGTATTTAATGTGATGTGATGGAGAGAAAGTGGGAGAAAGGTTAAAAATTTTAGCAATCTAAACAAGGCCCTAAACACCTACTCCCTCGAGGCTGGTATTAGAAGTCGTTTAGGACAGCGACACGGTCTTCAAAACACAACTTTGACCTCTTGTTATTATAAAAAATATTTATGAAAATATGATATATGTATACTTTTATTAAAGTATTTTTAAGACAAATCTATTCGTATAATTTTCATATTTACAAACTCAATAACTTAAAAGTTATTGATGATTTATATTCTCAATGTTTGACCAAAACCTTGTCCAAAACGACTTCTAATATCAGCCCGGAGGGAGTACGTATTAGCTTTTCATCCCCTCCCATTCATTCCAAAGTGTATTTTTTTTTTAGACATTCCAAAATGTTTTTGAGGCCCAATAAGAAGCAGGCCATTTATGCCTATCAAGCTAGCAGAAGCAGCCCATTTTATGCCTATCAAGCTAGCTCCTGCTGTCCTGCACCGCTGCGTCGCGCTGGTACTGCCGGACTGGGAGACCGGAGTCCGAACATGAGATGTAGCGGCCACGCCACCGGCCGCCACTGCCACGCTGCCGCCTGTCCAAAACTGACACCCAGCACCGGCTGCTGTCCTCCAACACTCCAGCAGCAACAGGAGGTAATCCGTAATCTTAAATCATCCAGTGATATTTTCTTTTTCTAATTAACAGTCACTAGTGATTATAAATTTCCCTTTCTAATTTTACCATTACAAAGTAGATGTGTTAATGTTGCAATCGATCAAACAACCAGCAAAAGCAACAGATCCAGTACAAAGTAGATGTGTTAACGTTACAAATTTCCCTTTAGCTTCCACAACATATTTGCTAATTATATTAAAAAAAACTTTAGACAACACATCAAATAAACGACAAAATCAATGGTTGCGTAACAAACAAACAATAGCAACAAGACAACACTTCCACCTAACAACCAAAATTATATTAAAAGAACTTTAGACAATACAACAAATAAACGACGACATCAATGGTTGCGTAATCCACTTAACAACCGAAAGCAAATCGATTAGTATATTGATATAAATGTAGCACCACACATCAATTAGGCTAGTGGTGTGATTTTATAGGGTTTCATACTCGTTAATTCTCATAAGTTTCCATAGCTCTCATTCTTTTTGGTGTTGTATGTGCCGCAAATTTTTTTTCAAAGCTTCTTGTACGTCTCATATAGCTAGCCTAATGAACCAATTTTTGTGGATGTAGATGGAAAATGATTTTATTCCGAAGGGGTAATTCAACCTCATTTATCTAGTTTAGCACAAAATAAATGTAATAATGACCAAAATTGATCAGAAAAATGTAAAATTTTATGTAGGGACATACTTTGGGTATACATGCTTTAAAAAGAAGTTAAGCCATTTCAATAAAGCCAGAATATACATGCTTCAAAAAATAGATGTGCCCTTCCATGAAAGCGAACATGCCAACCTAACTATAATTCATTAGTTTCCATAGCTTTCGTTCATTTTGATGTTGTATCCTCAACTTTATCTAAAAGCTTCTACGTACCACATGTTAAGATACTACTACTAAGTTTTGACCCTAATAATGCCATGATTTTTGTCGCAATGGCACTATTTGGTTGCAATAAGGAGTGTTATCGCGACCATTTGCTCTTTCTAGTTGTGATAGATGCCACACAAATTGTTTCATAGCCCTAAACATGAAGATTGTTGCAATAAGTGCTATCGCAAACATTTGTAGAATAGTTACAACAAGTTATGAATGTTGCCACGATTTGAGTTGTGTTGCGAATAGTTTTATGCAATACTTAGATGATATTGCAACTCTTCTGCAATGGTTGTGATACCATGTCTATGTTGCCATGATCGTGAATATTACAACAACGTCTTATTGCAACTCTTTTGCAATGGTTGCGATGTTGTGTCTATGTTGCCATGACCGTGAATATTGCAACGTCTTATTGCCATGCTTAACAACGAACAACTCTGGTTGCAATAAATCTGAATAGTTGCAACACACAAACTAGCAACAGCTGCAATTCCTTATTGCAACCGCGACTTATTGCAACCATTGACAGCGAACATGGTTTGGTTGCAACATATACCTTTGGGAGAAAAACAAAATAATCATTGATTTAACTAGCGAATTATTCAATCAATTTTAATGAATCCAACATCCCTTGTCTAGTCTAGCAACTTCTTTTTAGTCCAGTTCCGCCACCGGACATTACCACTGAGAGGTAAGGTAAAGCATCCATGGTATCATAGTGGGTGACACAGTTCTATAAGACTGCACGTCTCCGTCGTCTAAGATCCTCCCGACGTTCTCCCTCCGTCCTAAAATGTTTGTCGCTTGCGCTTCGAGAAATAATTTTGATAAATTATATATTAAAAAATATTAATATTTATCATACATAATTAGTATTATTAGAAGATCTTTGAATCTAGTTTTCTAACAAAATTATTTGAAGATGCAAATGTTGCATGTATTTTATACAAATTGAGTCAAAGTTGTGGCACAAAACCGAAAACGACTAACATTTTGGGACGAAGGGAGTACAAATGTAACAAACAATATCACATCAATGATTTGTTTAATGAGGGATAATTGAGAGAAAAGCTAACGGGGGTGAATAATGAGTAGTCATCCATAATGGACGTGGGCAGCTCACACCTCATAGAAAGGGACGCAGGAAGGACACGGGGGCATGCATAGTGCAGCAAGTGATTTGTCTTTAGCCTGATCATGAGTCCAGATCATATACAAGCACACAGAACGTGATCCATGGATATAGATGAGAAACGGGCCAGCCCGACACAGCCTGGGATGCGCCCATGCTAGGCACGGCCCTTTAGGGCACGGGGCTGTTTGGCCCACATGTCGTCGGGCCGTGCCTCGATCCATAGGCCACCTGCCTGCTTTCGCCGGCCCAAGCATGACACCTGGGCCACTTTTCCGTGTCGGGCCAGGCCGATAAAGCGGGACTACCAAGGAGTTTGTGCTGGTCCATGGCCCGCTTCAGTGGGGATCAGCCTAGGCATTCGGTAACCGATCGGTTCGGTTCTTCGGTACCTATGCAAATTCGGTTCTTAGAAATCGGTACCGATTGGTTCCTAAAAAGTTCAGTATCGAGGGAATTCAGTATCGGTAAATTCGATTCAGTTTCGGTATTTACCAAATACTCCCTCCGTTCCAAATTGTAGTTCACTTTGGCTTTTCTAGATTCATTTCTTTTGCTATGTATCTAGACATAGTGTGTAACTAGGTGCATAGCAAAATCAATGTATCTAGAAAACCCAAAGTGAACTATAATTTGGAACGGATGGAGTAGTACCGAACTGTCACAAAGAAGATGTAATAGCATGTTTAAAAACTAATTTTGACATGATTTCATAGATAATAATAGTACAAAATACAAATACAAACAAAAGTCCAGATGACTAAAAGTGTGAGTGCTAGAAATACATAACATAATAGTCCATGATAGTATAATCAATAGTACAACAACACGTAAACTTATCACTTTTTAGGTAACCCGGTAAGTTCAGTAAATTCGGTTTGGTTTCGGTATTTACCTCGGTACTTCGGTTCCTGAAAACTCGGAACCGAACATGGAACCAAATATTTCGGTTTCGATAATTTCGGTTCTGTTCTCGGTATTTTGTGCCCAGGGTGGGCAGGGGAAGGGGAAGAGAGGCCGCCGCCGCCCAAGGAGAGATCGTGATCGCCCGCCACCACCACCGCGCGAGATCGGGGAGGAGTCCGTCACCGCCCGTGTGAGATCGGGGGAGGAGGTCGTCGCGGCTCGACACCGTGGAAGGGGATGGCCGTCACGGCTCGGCCGCTGGAGACAGGAGGAGGGGGGCGCTGGAGGCGGCGACCACCAGCGCTGCAACCATGCTGCTCGCAACCGCCCGTTCGAGGAGGGGTGGCGCCGGCGACAAATGTGGAGAGGCCGCCGGATGGGGAGGAGAGAGTCACGACAGTGGAGGACTGGGTGTAAGCCGGTGAGGGTCATGGGAGAGGCGGTGAGCGTGTGGCGGCGATGGGGACTGGGGGTGAGGGCGACGGGTGTTAGGGTTAAGGGGAGTAGGTGATGTGGCCTGCTTTCTCACCGGGCTGTGAGCCATGGACAGCACACCCACCAAAGCCGAGCACGCCAACTTGTACTTATATATTATTAATAATGTAATTATAATAAACATACTTTGCTTCTTGTCTTTTTATTTTTATGTATTTATTAATATATGCACACCAAACACGCGGATGAACAAAACCACATTGCAAGCAGACACCAACCCATTGTTCGAATCAAACTGAGTTAGTGAGACAAAAAGATCACAGTAATCTATCGTTCACTACTCGCTGCCGCTCGATCACTTCACACTATATATGTTTGCAGGGCCATTTTGTTCGTACAAACCGAAAGAGGAACCGCGCAGTTGGCATGCTCTAGCTCCAAGCATGGACCTCTCACCGTTTCTTGCACTGCTGCCCATTGCCCTTCTCTCCCTCGTGTTCTTCTTGTCCACCGGCAGAAAAGCCCATGGAGATGGACGGAGGAGCTTGCCACCGTCGCCGCTAGGCTTCCCTCTCCTCGGCCACCTGCCGCTTCTTGGGTCGCTACCCCACCGGACGCTCCGGGCGATGGCCAGAACGCACGGCCCGGTCATGCTCCTGCGAGTCGGCCGCGTGCCCATCGTGGTGGCCTCCTCGGCGGCCGCGGCGCAGGAGGCCATGAAGGCCCGAGACGTGGCCTTCGCCGGCCGATACCGCGGACCCATGATCGAGCGCCTTCTCTACGGGTGTGACATGGCCTTCGCCGACTACGGTGAGCATTGGCGCCAGGCGCGACGCGTCTGCGTGCTCCACCTCCTCAGCCAGCGCTGCGTGCTCTCCTTCCGACGGGTTCGGGAGCAGGAGACCGCCGCCCTGCTCCACCGCGTCCGCGGCGCTGACGGCACCGCCGCCGTGAACCTGAGCCATCTCCTCCTCGCCTACTCCAGCGTTGTCCTCCTGCGGGCAGCGTTCGGCGACGACTCAAGGTATGGGCTCGCCGGAGAAGGGAAAACTCTTAGGAAGTTGATGGTCGACACCGGGAAGCTGCTGGGCTGGGGCACGCTCGGCGAGGTCGTGCCGTGGCTGGCGTGGGTGGACTCGCTGATGGGGGTGCATGCCAAGGCGGCACGGACGTTTGATGCGCTGGATAGCTTCCTCGAGCGGGGCATCGCAGGCCACCGTGCGCGGCGCCATGGAGGCAGGAGGGAGGGAGACGTCGACGACGACGATGACAGTCGCCGCAGTTTCGTGAGCGTGCTGCTGGATGCGAAGGAGGAGGATGAGGCGGGAGAAATCCTGTTTGACACGGTAGCCATCAAGGCCATCATCTTGGTACGTGTACTCCCTCCATCTCCATCCCAAAACAAAACAGCTTTAAATTTGAAACAAATCATTTTCAAGTTTAATAACTATATTTATTAGAAAAGTATTATCAATATTTGTCTCTAAATAAATCTACTATTGAAATATTTTTCATAATTAATCTAGATATATGTAAATATTTACATTTTGTATATACATTTGATTAAACTTCAAATCATTTTAGTCCTTACATGGTCAGAGACAACACGCGCCATTTTCTTTGCGCTTTGCTATTACCAAGATTATATACGTACCACTGGGGAGGGTATGCACAACAAATCCATGCTTGTTCATGCCGAAATTTATATCATCATTATTCATTTTTCACCTCCCCGATCTTATCCATACCTATTGGATAACAACCAATTTTATCCATACTCATTGTCATAAGTTGAGCTACTAATTTCTATTAATATATTTTACACATATACCTGCTATATATACATGTGGGGTACATATCAAAGCTGGGCCCTGGGTTCAAAATCTCTCGTTTCACACTAAAATTTTAGCTTGGTGAAATAGTTCATTATAATAGTCTGCAGCTTTGTGCGGATTAACAATATTAGATCTATATGTGGGAACCACGTAAAAAGTCAGAACTTCAAGATAAAAACCTTAAGTTCACAGTTAAAATTTTGAGCAAAATTGATCGAAGCTTTTTTGAGACGAGTCAGTTTGACATCAGGCTATACTTTGTGCAGACCGGTGCAACTAGATTTAAATGTTCGCCCACTTAAAATCTAGACCCTAAAATTAAAAAAACCTCGCGTTCACATCTTAAATTTTTATATCCATATGTGGGCCTCTATACTTTGTATTGTCTAATCCACACATTTGAACTAATAAATGATTATTTGAGCTAAAGGAAATGATTATTTGAGCTAAAGGCTTACCATAAATAATCCACTCCCCTCCCTATTTATATTGGATAAAAGACTATCCATACCCTACGCAAATGAGGTAGGTAAGTAAGGGTTTTAATATAGGTTATGGGTACCCACCAACTCGTAACCAAGATATATTTTGAGCTAAAGGCTTACTATTTCTATGTCTATATATCTAGCACCCACCTCATATATATGTGACTAGATTTTCAGAGACTTCAGTAGTTGTTAAAAAACTTCCAGGTCTCCTAAAAACAACAACCGGTTGCTACAAAAAGGAAATACTGAAGGCCTGTCAAGTATTATGTGCCAATGGAATTGGTTTTATTGCTAAGTTAGTATCTTTTTTTTGATGTGTGGATGAGAGAAAGAATAATAAGATCAGAGCTAGTCCTAATGCAAGTAATAAGTTGAACCATGTAAACCTATGAAGTAGTGGGTCTAGATATAAAAGTGGATGTGAGGAGAAATATAAGAAAAATATACTACACATGAATAAATAGTATAATTTTTTTATTATAGATAAATAAAAAGATAATTGTTGTGTAGCTTAGTTTGATTATCAGGTTTGCTCTATGAGCTTTGACTATAGTGACATATATATATGTGTACGGCCGGTGCAGGATATGTTCCTAGCCGGCTCGGATACGACTGCCTCCACTGTGGAATGGGCAATGGCGGAGCTCATCAACCATCCAGACGACATGCACAAGCTCCAAGAGGAGATACGCACGACCATCGGCGGCAACAATCAAGTTACCGAGGATCACCTTGGTAAGCTGCGCCGCCTAAAACCGGTGATCAAGGAGACACTCCGTTTGCACATGCCATCGCCGCTCGTGCTGAGAGAGACGGTTGAGGACACCGAGCTGCTTGGCTACCATGTTCCAGCGTGCACCCGCGTCATCATCGACGTCGGGACCATCGCACGGGACCCCGCCACATGGGAGCGCGCCGAGGAGTTCCTACCGGAGAGATGGTTCGGGGATGATGGCAGGTCCGTGGTGGCGGCGGCGGCGGGGAACGACTTCACGTTCTTGCCGTTCGGTGGCGGGCGGAGAGGGTGTCCTGGGGCTGGGTTTAGCATGGCGAGCGTCGAGCTGCTGCTGACGAGCCTGTTGTACCACTTTGACTGGGAGCTACCGGCCGGTGGGGCATCCACGGTCGACATGGATGAGGTGGGCGGATTGGCCGTGCGGTTCAAGAACCCTCTCCGTCTGGTCGCTAAGGCATGGTCTCCTTAGTACGTAATAAGATCGATCATGGTGTCGATCCTACATTCCTACTCCTCCTACTCTTCTTCATCAGGGAATTAAAAATAAAGAGCTTAATTATCCGCACGGGCCACGCCTACTTCACTCGTACCTTATACATTCATGGTAAAAAGCAAAATGTAAAGTTTGGAGGCATAATTTATATTATTACATGTAAGCATCCATGTATAGTATTATCTATGTAAATATGTACTTTACTGGCTATATTCATTTATATTTTTCTCAAATGCGCAAAAGATTTACGTAACATTTTAATAAATTAAGGTAGAATAGTTTAATACAGACGATAAGCTTTTGGTGAGTACCCTAGAAAGGTCTATAGGCAGCTTGACACATAGGTTAAAATTTTGATATTACATAAATAAATGGTACACAAACGAGAAAAAGGGGGCAGCGTCCCACCATACGAAATGGGCTTGCGATTGCGCCTATCTGGTACTGCCTGCGTGACCCAATTCTGACGTTCGGTAAGAGCGCTCCAAGACCTTCGACATTGGAAGCGTTCCGTCCAGCCTTGTGGAGCTTCTCGTCGTACACATATGCTGAATATATATGACACACATTGCCCATACTCCAGGTCAACAATGTTACTATCGACATTATTGAGATATTATCGGGACAAAAAGATCGCAGTAGTAATCTATGGCTCACCAGTCTTTGCAGTTCACATCACGTGAGTGTAGAGATGTTTAGCACAAAACGAGAGGGCCGGGGAAGGGGGAACGCACAGTTTGTGCTGCGACACTGCAAGCATGGACGTCTCACCGTTTCTTACCCTGCTGCCCTTCTCTCCCTCGTGTTCTTCTTCTCCACTGGCAGAAAAACTTGTGCATCCAGTAGTTAGGTTGCTTGCTTGCTTTGTGTTGTCCTCTTTTCTTTTCGCTTTCGCAGTCTAATGTCTGCTTGGCATCGAAGCTTAGTTTGTATTTGGATTTGGTTTTACTCCTCTTAATGAAACACGGGTGAATGGCCCGGTCGCGAAAAAAAGAAAAACTTGTGAATCCCACGGCGATGGCCGGAGGAGCTTGCCTCCGTCGCCGCCAGGCTTTCCCTCTCCTCGGCCACCTGCCGCTTCTTGGGTCATCCAAGTTCCACACCGGAAGCTCCAGACGATGGCCGGAACGCACGGCCCGGTCATGTGTTCCTGCATCTTGGCCGTGTGCCCACCGTCGTTGCCTCCTCGGCGGCGCGGCGCAGGAGGGCATGAAGACCAGCGACCGGGGCCGCGCGAGCCGCGGCCGCCCACAGATGGCCGAGAGCCTGCATCATGGTACGTATGTATTTCATTTCAACTGCCGTATAGTAGATCATCATGCATGCTGATGCATGGACATCTTTTATACATCATCAGAAATAACATGTGCCACGCCACATTTTTTTCGTTGCACTACCACGGTAGATTTATATATATATATATATATTTTTGTAAAATTTAATTGGTGATAGGAAAAAAATTGGCCAAAATTTAAAATAAAAAAACCTGAATTTGTATAGAAAATCATGTAAAAAAACTATTTGACTTGAAAAGAATAACACCAAATAGAGTAGAAATAAGATAATATAACACATTTTGGTTAGGATGATTGAGTCAACAACTGATATATAGCATGAGTAGACTTGAAAACTCAGGCGATAAATAAATAGAAAAGGTGTAAAAAGTAAGATTGGTAAATACTTGACAATTTTTCTAAAACCAAAAATTATTATAAGATTCTAAAATTACACTAAATCTAAATAAGATAACGGGAGCTGATAAAATGTCTCTAGATGTTTTTTGTCACAAAAAATACATATATCTCTAAATGTTTTAAAATAGGTTTAGCTCTAGAAAAAGAGAAAAAAAAACTATAAATTTCCAAAATTATACTAATGGACGTATTACATATTTTTTTAAAATAAAATACTTGACTCGGGAGATAGAAATAGAATGGACGTGGTGGATAGTGTTAGTCGGAACGTTTGCTGGATTGGAAACGAAACGAGTGAAGGCTGGTGAAAAAGAAATTTGGAGGACATGCACTGCTTGTTTCTATATGGGCCAAGAGAAACAGGCCCAAACGTTAAGGCCCGCCAACAGTGCACAAAGCCTACCTAAACTATAAGCCCGGCTACGGTTGCTGTCTTCGTTTCCATTTCCTCCTCCCCACCCAAAACCCGACCCGCCGCCGCCGCCATGGTAAGCACCCCGACGCTTCTCCGCGCCGCCTCAGAGAATCTGAGACCTCTCCTTGCCCCCTAGCTAGCTCCCGATCTGTCCCAGTCCTCCACGCTTCTTCCCATCCGTTTTTTCTACACATTTCGTGCTGATTTTCTCCCCTGTGCACGAGTTTTGTTGCAGCCGCAGGGAGACCACATCGAGCTGCACCAGAAGCGCCATGGCCGGCGCCTGGACTATGAGGAGCGCAAGCGCAAGCGCGAGGCGCGCGAGGTGCACAGGCGTTCGAAGGATGCCCGGAAGGTGCGGTCTGATTTGATGAGTTTACTCCCTTTTGGTTTTGGCTTTGTTGTCCATGTGCCCCTGTTGTTGATGGTCGTGTGCCTGTTGTAGTTGCTTGGTGCTAAGGGTAAGAGGTTCGCCAAGAAACGCTATGCTGAGAAGGCACAGATGAAGAAGACGTAAGTGGGGGCAACCGGTCCCGTACCCTCGCGTCGCTCTCAGGGCGACGGGCGACGGGAGGGCGACCGCCGCCGCCAGCCCCAACCTCCCCGCCCTAGCTCACCCCCCCCGGCCGCTCTCGCCACCACCAGTGCGTGGCGATGGCGGCCCGCTGTGGGCGCCACAAAGGCCCCCCACAGCAGCTCCTCCACCCTCCCCTCCCCCTTTTCCTTCTTCTCCTACCTCCGAGCTTGGGCTGCAGGGACGTCCGCCGGCGGCCATGGAGCTACGGATCCGAGCCCCCGGTGCTGGGATCTGGTGGCCCCTGCTCGGTTCTGGCGCCGGGGGCCGTGGAAGGCCGGCGGGCACGCTGGGCCCCGATCCGGTGTCGCTGTTCCTCCAGGCGGTCTCTCCAGGCAGGGGGTGGGCTGTGTGTGCTGGCCGGTCGGGCGGACTCTTCTTCCCCGACCGCGAGGCTGCGGCAGGCTGCTCTCCAGTCGGCCTGCAAGGGCTCGCGTTCACAGTCCCCGTGTGGCTGTGGCCTGCCCCTACCTCCTGCTGCTGCTCTGCGACCCCTCGCCCACGACCTCATCCGGGCGACAGCCCGGCGTCGGGATGCTGGACGGCGGCTGCCGCCTGCTCGACGGCGGTGGCGGCCCGTGGCCCTGTGGTGGTGACCGCCCCCTGCACGGCGGTTCCGTCCTCGGCTGCCCCTTCCTCCTGGCGGGAGCTGCCTGCTATGGCGAGGTGCTACGTCGACTCCTTCTCGGATGCGTTCTGGTGGTTCTGCAGCGTCGCGGGGCGTGATAATCCGCCGCTGGCGTGCGGCCGGTGGGGCTGTGTACCGTGTTCTTCGTGTGCAGGTCCAGCTGCAGCTTGGTTCGCGTTGTTTGGCCGTGGGCTTGCCGACGGCGGGCTGCGCCGACCAAGCACGATCCTCCCCTCATCTGTCGCTCTCGGTTGTAAGAGGGCCTTCTGCGCCAAATTGGGGAGGGCGGTGCACTATGATGGCGTTGGCCTTGACAGGTTTTCCCGCGGCCGCGCCTCCCACCGCTGGCGGGCCGAGTCGATCGCGGCTCCGTGGCGGCGTCGACAACACCTACTTCTTCGGGTGAGGCGCGTCGGTGCGCCCTCCTTCACTCGGGCGAGTCCGTTATCGGCCCGTGTGGAGTGGTGGCGGCCAAGCACCCACCCTTCTTCGTCTTGGCGGCGATGCCGCCTGTGCGCGCTCCCGCCTCCATGGTGTGGCGGCGACCGGCTACCACCTATGTTCGGGCGTGGACACTTGCCTGTTCTTGTGTCCCCTCGGTGGGTCTCGGAAGTAGCAACAAAAGGTTGGCGGCGAAAGCGGCTCAGAGCCCCGGCGACGGGAATTTTTCCTTGTTGGGGGCACCGGAAGAACCACAGGGGCTTCTCCTCGACACAGGCTTCGGGCGCAAGCCTCGCCGGGCTTCGCTTGGGCGACGATGATTACGTTACTGGCGTCATTCACCTCCCCCGGAGGCATCGTTGAAGAGCTCCCGTGTCTTGGTGTAGCCTCTCCTCTCGCTAGTTTTTCTTTTTACGTGGTTATGCCACTTTTTCGCCTCGGTCTTTGGGGGGCGCTTTGTTGTTGTTGTTTCTTTTGTGGATTAGCCACATCCTAGCCTCAGCCTTGAGGCGTTATGCGGTTTTAGTCCGGTTTCCCATAATTAAGCGGGCGATTAGGGTTTTGCCTCGTTTTTCCTCAAAACGAGGTTATCACCATTTTGGGCACTTGAATATATTCAGGTGGGGGCGTCTCCCCGGTGAAAATTCAAAAAAAAAAAAAAAAAAAAAAAAAAGAAGACGTAAGTGCTTGTTTCCTCCTCCTATTTATCTGTGCTGATACTTATGTAATTAATACGATTATACGATAGAGACCAAGATTAATGCCCCTGGGAGTCTGTTTTATCAAATCTGATTACAACTTTTTGAGGATCATTTTTTCTTCAAAAGGAAGCCTCACTTCACCCTGTGAACCATAATCAGGGTTCTAGGGATAATAAGCCTAGACCATGAGTAAGTAAATGAGAGGAATGATAGCAGTGAGAGATTATCTAAAAACAAATGGCCGTGATAAATTATTATTTAGACATTTAACTGAGCAACGCTCAGTCCTAGACTCCTAGGTTAGAGTGTTACTAACAAGCTTGAACTCAACCTAGATGGATCTATGCTCTTTGTTCAATCAGGAAAACCATACAACTACAGTGAAGTGTACACAAATTAAGTGCCAAATATCATTTCAGCACAAAGCCAGGCGCATCTTTTGCACAAAATGGAGTTGAATGCAATTATACAGTGAATATAAGTTATCCTTTACAAATGGTGGCACCTACTTGACCTTGGACGATACTATGTACATGTACGAATCCCACGTGACACAAATGAAAAACTGCTGACTATCTCCTTATCTGTTGCTCCATAGTCTTACATAACTGCTGACTATCTCCTTATCTGTTCAAGACCAAACAGTAGACTTCACCTTAATTATGATTCTATTTTAGTGCAGTGTATCATGGCTAATAATTAAGGGTAATGCTGCTTAGAAAGTCACTTCCCTAGGCCCCATCTTGTGTGGGAGATTACAACACTGGGTATACCATTTTGTTTGGTGTAGTGAAATTAAAGTGTATCAAAAAATTTCAATTGCTGTCTATCACTTAGTTTGTTCAAGACCGAACAGTAGACTTTGACTTGAAACTGTAACTCTCTTTTGGAGCACAGTATATCACAATATTGTGAGAAGCAACTAAGAAAGATAAATAGATGGTTAAAATTATATTGAATGGCACATGCTTAAACCACATCAACGTTGCCATGGGGTTGATGGAAAATAGAGCTGCTATAACATAGGCTCAACGTGAGGAACCAGTGGAGTTTTTCCATTTCCAAAGTTAAATGGTGTTGATTTTTGGCTCCTTTAGGCGACAGATGATCAAGTCTAGCTTTGACAACTGGATATCATTGTTGTTGAATGACACGTGTTGAACAAAAAGATTATGTGCATGTGCTTGATTCTTCCTCCGGAAGCTGCTGAAATATCTACCAGCACATTAAGGAATTTCATATCCAAATGGATGCTTGTATACACCATCATGATTAGATATGAGCAACTTAAGTTGGTGCATGGATACTTTGAGTAGATGATGTGAGCTAATAAATTTATTACCAAGTCGGTTGGTTTATCATACCCTGAGTAGGGGTTGTGAGCATGAAAAGTTGCAGGCGTCACAGTTTCAAGTCTTACATTTTGGCTGCAATTGTATTTATGTGGGGCTCTGATTGAATTGGCTCTTTTGCAGCCTGAAAATGCATGATGAATCAACTTCACGGCAGAAGGTCGATGATGATGTTCAAGAGGGTGCTCTCCTCCGTATCTACTAGATCGTGATCAGACACAACGTGCCAAGGTGAATTACTGTTGTTGGCTTCTCTCCATCTAATTGTAATACATCAACATTTTGTAGCATTGATGACTGAGGTCTGGTGAAATGTAGGTTCTCAGCAACACAATCAAGCAAAAGAGGAAAGAAAAGGCTGGCAAGTGGGATGTTCCTCTGCCAAAGGTGATCTCAACACAAGAAGCCCATTTCTGGTTACTTCATTGAGTTAGTGTCTGCTCACACAGTTTTTGCCCTTTCAGGTCAGACCTGTAGCTGAAGAAGAAATGTTCAAGGTTCTGCGAACTGGCAAGCGAAAAAGTAAGTGATGATGCAATTTGTGAATGAATGTAGAATTTGGTTATCGTTTAAAGGTTTTATGTGGTATGTTACTTATCTGTATATGCTTTGTGAACTGATTTGAGCAACCAATGTGTTCCACCTGTTAAGAGTGAATAAACGTTTCATAAGATAGGACACAAGACTTTCATTTGGTGTGAATGGCCAAACTTGCTCATCTTGTTTTCCTTATGCAGCCAAGCAGTGGAAGAGAATGGTTACTAAAGCCACCTTTGTTGGAGCTGGATTTACAAAGGAAACCACCAAAGTATGAACGGTTCATCAGGCCAACTGGTCTGCGTTTCACCAAAGCTCACGTGACTCACCCAGAACTGAAGTGCACTTTCAACCTTGACATAATTTCTGTGAAGAAAAACCCAAATGGTCCAATGTACACTTCTCTTGGTGTTATGACAAGGGGAACAATCATTGAGGTATTCCAAGCATCTTTACTAGTTATTGTAGTCAATGCTCTGTGTAGCTGAGTAATGACTATATTAAGTGCTCGCCATGGTTCACTGTGATTCTCTCTGTATATCCCCTCTCTCCAAAATTGTTGCTTACAGTGGTCTTCTCTCAGGTAAATGTCAGTGAGCTTGGTCTGGTAACTCCTGCCGGAAAAGTTGTTTGGGGTGAGAAGTCTGGCAATTCTGTGCTCCATTTGTCCAATTGACCTTGAATCATTGCCAGTAAACCAAATTTCATGTGTTGCAGGGAAATATGCTCAAGTTACAAACAACCCGGAGAATGATGGATGTATCAATGCTGTTTTGCTAGTGTAGAGCCATAGCGAGATATTTGACGGGTCTCATGGCTGATCCCAGTAGTGTAGTATGTTGTGCACCATGGGCATAAGAAGCATCCTGTATTCTATATCCTTGCTGTACTTATGCGACAAATGACTACCCTGTTATGCCTGCTATAAAGCTGAGTAATAATAGTAGAAAATTTGCAGTAATTTCTTTCGCTACATGGTTTTGATTGCCGTCTTCGTTGAACAGTCTTGAAGAGATTTGCCTGTCATGTGTCTGCCTCAAAAGGGTCCGATATATACTAACAACAAATGATTAATCATTGTGCCATGTTGAACTAGAGGGGCATTTGGAACCAAAGGCATAGCAGTCAATGATACATACTACGTCGACAAATGACTTACTCCTCTACGTCCCACCGAGTTTGTCACCCCTGATTCCGCGCCATCTTATTTGATCTTGTCTTATTCAAATTTTTTTCGCACAAATATAATTTATTTTTGTTCTGACTTATTTTATCAATAAAGATATTTAAATATTAATTAATTTATTTTATAATTTGTAAAAATATTTTGAATAAAGCGGTTGGTCAAACACGACGAACTCCGTGAGACGGAGGGGAGTATTGGAGAGAATACGTCGACAAATCGGTGCGTCTTCTCTGCAAAAGCATCACCAGGCCAGCAGATAAAGCCGTCCCGGGCCTCCACGTCGATGTCAGTGTCACCAATTGCACGGACTACTACTAGTACGCCACTGCTTCACTTCCAAATCAAACGTCAGCAGATGAGACCGCTAGCGTTTTTCACTTTTTTTCTTCTACGCCCACACGTACACTTTCTAGCGAAACTTATCATCTCGTAATTTTTGGAGTGAAAAATTATCTTGTACGAGGAGAATGAAAATGGACAAAATCTTATTATGGGTACATTAAATGAACTGGAATAACGTTTGTATCGAAATGGACAAATCTTATTAGTTAAAAATCTAACTAAAATTTTAGCTATTTAGCAATTAGCAGTTTTATCCAAACAGCTCCAAGATTTTAAGCCGTGGCAGTTTAACGTATTTCAGCAAAGACGCCTTCAATCCATTGAAATGCCAATCGTGGATAAGCAGTGGGCTCCATAGCAATCGTGGATAAGCACTGGCAAGGGCGCGTTGCTAAATCGCGGACGGCCGCGAGTTATGTTAACTCGCGGACGATACGACCAACCAAACTTTCCTATCTAGGAAAGTATGTATTCCCGCTTTTATCCTTTTTTTGGAAAACCGAGAGGCGCATCCAACATTGCGTAGCGATCATCATTTTTTTGCATGCGCTGATGTCAGCTTAAAAAACAAAACATTTTTTTTTTAAACTACTATAACTCTTGAATGGTGTATCCGTTTTTAATTCCGTCAATGCACCTTTGGTGTGTTCTACGCGATGAAACGAACAAAACTAGATCCCACTTGACTATCTTTTTGAAGATTTTTTTGATTTTTTCTAATATCAATTGTTATGTTTTATAAGTTATATACTATAAGTTATAAGTTTATGTTAGACAATACATCTTGTAGTTTGGTTTTTTACTGTTATGTTCTATAAGTCATACAATATAAGTTATATGTATATGTTAGACAAGACATCTTCTATTTTGGTCTTATTGTTATGTTACGTAAGTTATACACTATAAGTTAGACGGTGCATCTTCTAGTTTGATCTTATTGTTATGTTGTATACGTTATACGTATATAAGTTAGGCAATACATATTATAGTTTGGTCTTTGTTATGTTCCATAAGTTATACACTATAAGTTATACATATATGTTAGACAATATACATCGTGCAGTTTGGTCTTTTCATTTATGTTCTATAAGCTATACATATATGTTAGAAAGTACATCTAGTTGGTCTTATTGTTATGTTCTATAAGTTATACATATATATGTTAGACACTACATCACCTAGTTTTGTCTTGTTGTTATGTTTCATAAGTTATACACTATAAGTTAAAAGTATAAGTTAGACAATACATGTTGTAGTTTGATCTTATTGTTATGTTCTATAAATTATACACTATAAGTTATACGTATATGTTACACATTTTACATATTGTAGTTTTGGTCTTTTCATTATGTTCTATAAGTTATACATATATGTTAGACAAGACATGTCGTAGTTAGGTCTTATTGTTGTTCTATATATAAATTATACACTATAAGTTATATGTATATGTTACACAGTACATCTTATAGTTTGGTCTTTTACATTTATGTTCTATAAGTTATATAATATAAGTTATACATATATGTTAGACAATACATGTCGTAGTTAGGTCTTATTGTTGTTCTATAAATTATACACCATAAGTTATACATTATATGTTACACAACATCTTGTAGTTTGGTTTTTTACATTATGTTCTATAAGTTATATAATATATAAGTTATACATATATGTTAGACAGTGCATGTCGTAGTTAGGTTTTATTGTTGTTTCATAAGTTGTTTGGTCTTTTTGTTATGTTCTATAAGTTACATTATAAGTTATACATATATGTTGGACAATACACGTTGTAGTTAGGTCTTATTATTGTTTTATAAGTTATACAATATTGGTTATATGTATAACTTATACGTATATGACTTAATACTATTATAAAAGTTGCTTTTATTTTATCTCTCCACCCATTACTATCCCTATACTACTATCCCTCGAATGATTTGTTTCCCAAAAAAAAAAAAAGTCGAAAAAAATACCGTAACTTAAGGCGTAAGAAAGAGAATGAAAAGAAAAGGGAAAGGAAAGTTAATATACATAATTTACTATTAGAAAAAAAAAAAAAAAAAATAAAATCTCCAAAACATAGTCAAGTGGGATCTAGTTTTATTCGTTTCGTCACGTAGAACACACCGGTGCGACGGAATTAAAAACGGATACACCATTAAAAGAGTTATAGCAGTTTTTAAAAAATATTTTACTTTTTAAGTTTTACGGCAACGCCGACATCAGCGCATGTAGAAAAAAAAAAAAAGAAAAAAAAGAGCAATGGAAAGAGAGCACGGGGGAGAAGAAGAGAATAAAAAAGACAATGGCCGGTCGGATCGTCCGCGAGTTAGATTAACTCGTGGACGATCGCGAAGTATACTTTTCGCTGGCAAGGAGGGATTTTTTATGTTGACTCCAGCACATTCAGCTCAGGCAGCTCAAACATGGCTCTCCAACAAGAAGTTGCCCCCGTCGTCTTCCTCCTGCTCACGGTCCTCGTCGCCGCGCCGCTCGCCTACCTCCTCCTCGTCATCGTCTACGGCGGCAGAAAGAAGCCCGTCAGTGCTGCTGCTCCCACGTCACGCCACGACGAGCGGAGGCTACCGCTGCCGCCGTCGCCGTGGGGGCTCCCGCTGCTGGGCCACCTGCACCTGCTGGGCGCGCTGCCGCACCGCGCGTTGGCGTCCCTGGCGCGCGCACGGCCCGGTTCTGCTGCTCCGCCTGGGCCGCGTGCCCACCGTGGTCGTGTCCTCCGTGGCCGCCGCCGAGGAGGTGATGCGGGCGCGCGCGACCAAGCGTTCGCGAGCCGTCCAGCGAGCGCCCTGGCCGAGCGCCTCCTTTACGGCCGCGACGTCGCGTTCGCGCCCTACGGCGAGTACTGGCGCCAGGCGCGCCGCGTGTGCGTCGTCCACCTCCTCAGTTCGCGCCGCGTCGAGTCCTTCCGACGCGTCCGGGAGCATGAGGCCGCCGCGCTGGCCGAACGCGTCGCCGCCCGGGCCAGCGCCAGCGCGGCGGCTGTCGACCTCAGTGAGCTCCACAAAATATTCGTGGTTGCTCATAAAGTATTCAGTTTTATATCCCTAAATCCTTTTCGTGTATAACACCATGCACGGTCGTCGTCATCACTCGGCAGGACATGTTCGCGGCAGGCACGGACACGACAACCACGGCGATGGAATGGGCCATGGCAGAGCTCGTCACCCACCCGCGCGCCATGCGGAGAGCACAGGACGAGGTCCGCGCGGCGGCGGCCAGCTCTACGGGCGTCAACGAGGACCACATCGCGCAGCTGGACTACCTCAAGGCCGTGGTGAAAGAGACGTTGCGGCTGCACGCGCCCGTGCCGCTGCTGGTGCCCCGAGAGGCGATGGTGGACGCCGAGATCCTGGGGTACCACGTCCCGGCGCGCACGCGCGTGCTGGTCAACGTCTGGGCCATAGGCCGGGACCCCGCGACCTGGGAGCGCGCCGAGGAGTTCGTGCCGGAGAGGTTCTTGGGCGCCGCCGCCGCCGCCGTCGATTTCAGGGGGCAGCACTTCGAGCTGCTGCCGTTCGGCGCCGGCAGGAGGATGTGCCCCGGGATCGAGTTCGCGGTGGCAAGCGCCGAGATGGCTCTGGCGAGCTTGCTCTATCATTTTAACTGGGAGGCGGACGGCGGTAGTGGGCAGGGGACGCCGTCGTTGGACATGACCGAGATGAACGGGATAGCCGTGCATATCAAGTCCGGTCTGCCGCTTCTGGCTAAGCCGTGGGTCCCTTAAATTATTGGTGGTTGCATGCTTTGTGCACCTGAATTCCCGTCATGGTGTGCGAGGCAACCGTGTTTCTCAGTTCCATCAAGAAAAAAAACGTGTTTCTCAGCTAATCGAGCGATAAATAGTCATTATACATATTGTTCGATGCCCTGTTTATATTGGTATTGAAGGGACAAACTTAGGTGTAACAGTAAGTTTCATGTGAGCTGAACTAGGTTGAGCAAAGAATCCATAGAGGAGAGATGGCTTGTGCATATAATTAATGCGAGTGCTCGACTAGTGAGGGTTGAAGGAGCTTATTGAATATTTGGCATGAGGTAATCTCATGTCTAAAATGGCTAGGTGAAGAAGATCAAGACAAGACTTGGCAACAAAATTGCATGAGTGAAGGGCAATCTAGAGGCTCAGGTGCTATGGACCATTGAGGCTAAGCAAGAGCTCACTGACGGCCACCTTCACCTTTGTGATGCGAGCGACGGTGCTTGCAGTGAGGAAGAGGAGGTACTCACAGTGAGGCACACGAAGGTGGCGCGACCCTGCCAGACCACGACACCTCTCTTCCATTACACCGTCTTCCTTACTAGCCACAAGAAGGCACGACACGGTGGACGTGCCGTTCTCATCGGGCTGGCCGGCACAAAAGAGGCCCATAGTGCCATGCTTGGGCCAAATGCCAGGCCCACGCCGGCCTCTTGCCCATGTATAGTGGAGCTTCATGCTGTGTTGTGGTAAAGGTAGCATGATTCGTTACATGCATTTATGGATGGCCATTGTTCGTTGTTTGATGAAGATGAAGGTTGGATACGTGCATGGATCACTGGCATGGAGATGGAATGAAATGCAAAAAACAAAGGTATATTTATGTAGGGCCTTTCATTTCACCAGTATAATTTCAATAGAGACGTGCTTGACTAGGTTTAGGCCAAATAGATAGTCATAGTATTAAGAGCATCTCCAGGAGTTTTACAAAATGCACTCGGTAAAACTTGCGATTTGTCAAGTCACAAAAAATATATCAAATAAAAAAATAGTTGATCCTCAATAGTTTTATAATGGCTTGGTAAAAAGAAAACGGAGGGCAATATGCAGCATGCAAGGAGGGAGATGACTTTATTTTCACGGTCAGTACACAACATGCAAGTAGGGAGAGGATTTGCCAAGCCCTTTGCGCAAGCGTATATATGTGTAGTGAGAGAGAGTTTTTACCAAGTTGCCATATTCATTTGCCAAACTTTGAAGAGGTATTTTGAGCATTTTTGTCAAAAATCAAGGATGCCAACTCCAATTGCCAAACTGTCGGAGATACTCTAAGAGGGGCAAACTTGTTTGCATAACGGTTATCTAAAGCCGGTTGTGTGATCTGACTAATTTGCCTGAGTGTTAGGATTGAGTGACACTTGGAAAATGCGTTTGAAAACAATCGTGGAATGATTTGAAAATTCTAACTTAGATGAAAAAAACTAAAATGGTTTTAAAAAATATGTTTAATCAAGAAGGTGCTTGGTGGGACGATGTTTTAAACCCAGATGAATTTATCCGATGGCCTAAGGCTCGTGGGCACCAGAGTTTACTGGCGCGATAACACCGGACGTCCGGATGGATGGGCCCGTTTGGACGCACTGTGGCTGCTGGCCCACTGTGCATGTAAGCCCATTTGGCTGTGTTGCCAAGTGCCTAAACTCTGTCACCCCGTGATACTTGCATCCCGTGCCATGCCCACGCAGGCTCGCACTACCCGAAGTTACCCTGCGTGCCCCACTACACTCGGGGACTCCCTGCTCGCACCCCTCGAGCCAAAGGTGAGGCAGTAGAAAAACTAAGACAAAGATGCAACACTCAATCTACTTTTGAAACATCCGGATGCAACACTTGCAACATAAGTCTGAAGGGAGATGGAACATATGAAATATACATCTAAAACACTAGTTGAAACACCAGATCTACTTCTAAAACATCAAGATGAAACACTTGCAGCATATGTACGAAAACAAACTGAAACACTCAAAACAAGCGTATGAAACACTTACAGAAAACACCATGCAACATCTAGATTAAAACACTTGTAACATACGTCTAGAAACAAAGAAAACAGTTTAAACAAACGTTTGCAGCATGCATCTGCAACACTTTCAACGTATACAACATCTCCTAATGGACTGCAACACCTAAATAAAAAAAATTGCAACATTCCTATAAAACACATGAAACAATTGAAACGTACACTTAAAACATAGGAGGAAGAAAGGCCTAGGCCGATCAATTCGAACCGAAGCGACACGCGAGCACCACCACCACCGCTATGGAACCGGGCTTGGGCTCGACGGCAACGGGCGGGGCTGGGGACCGGGAGAACCATGGCCACCGGGGTTGGGGAGCTCGGCCACCTCCATTGGTCTCGCTTCGTGCTCAATGGATCCCGATCGGGGGGGTGGGGTAGAGGGCCATCAGATCTGCACTCTCGGTGGGTGAGGACATCGGGTGTGGAGGGAAGGACGTCGTCGGGTGTGGGGAGAAGGAGCTGCGCGGAATGGGGGAAAGGGGTGCTGGGGTTGGCGAGGAAGACGTCGGGTGTGGGAGAGTTGGACAGCGGGGTGGATGAGGGGTGACGCCGCCGGCCAACAAGGCAGCCATGGCCGCGGTGCGCGGATGGGGGAGCGTGCGGTGAGTGAGCCGTGAAATGGAGAAAGCGCTGGAGGCGGAGTAAGCGATGCGGCTGCCTGTTGGGTCGAGTGGGTGCGGCGGGTCTATTGGTGGCTTTGAACGGTATGGGGCACAATGATTTGTTTGTGACGCGCGAGGTGGGGCGGCCCACGACGACCGCGTTTGGCATAGGGACGTAGGGGATGTTTGGTTCAACGCTTCACTTCGCCTTAGGAATTGTTCGCCACCACCTCGCCACAACCATGCAACAATTATGGACTAGAGACAAGAGCGAACAACAACAAATGTTGTGGGCCACCCAATAGTTATTGGCCAGGGACAAATGATGGTGGCCACACACACGGAACCAAATGTTGGCCATGAATTATGGCGGCCACTGTGGCGAGGCAAAGTGTGTCCAGTCCATAACGTGCAGTATTGCAGGCACTAATCACACTCCATATCATACACACTGCTCGGCTGGCACAGCTGGTTCTCGATCTACTTCAGCCCCGCTTGCTCTGTATATATATTGCTTAGCTTTTGATCAAATTAAACATCTAGTATGAGGAACAACATTGTCATAGTCATGCTAGTATTATTCGCTATGCTTTTTGTTGGGCTTACCGAGTGTAAGTACATACATATTAGAGTCTGACGTGTGTGTGTTTATTCGATTCCTTGGCTTGTTTATTTTTCTGACGAAGAAGAGTCAATATATATAATAACCATTTGCAGGTCGACACCTGGTCGTTGTTGATGCTAGCAATAATTCTTCTAATATTGCTAGTACTACGGCTATCAACTCCACTAGTAGCTCATTATTTTTAGATGAAAGAAAAGTCTCCGTGATTTTCTGCCCCAAGTCAGATTGCAATTACTTTAACCCCATATACACTCCATGCTATTGTTGCCCCGACCGTAGCCGCAAAGAGTATTGCCACTTAAGCTTACAAGACTGCAGGGCCAACTGCGCCTTATGCCGACCCAAATGCTAGCTCCGTTTCTTGGTAAAACTCCATTTGGATCAACAGAAATAATGATCGATACTGTGTAAGTTTTGCTATACAAGCATGCATGTGTGTACACAAACATTGGATATATGGTTTTGCAATCAGAGAAAAATAAGCAATTATTGATCTGTACCGTTCTTACACACACAAGGGATGCCTTCGAATGCAGTGTACATACACACAACACAATACAGAAACGCGGAAGTCGTAGACGACGACAGACACTAGCATCGATCTTCTCCGGCGCCGGCGAAGAACGGCCGGCCGGGAGCGGGACCTACTATATATACCATGCATATATCTATATATGACAGTCAGTTGAGTACGTAATGAATGGACGGACGACGTCGATGATCATCGATGATCATGGCGTCTCTGATGCGTCCTTGAGGTCGTACTTCTGGAGGATGGCGCCGCAGTCCGGGAGCGGGACCTTGCTGAAGAAGGAGATGGGGTTGGCGTAGCGGACGCCCTGCTGCTTGATGCCATTGTTGGAGGTGAGCGGGACGCGTGAGCGGTCGCGGCCCTCCTCGACCTCCGCGCACGCCGGGTTGGGGCTCTTCTTGAGCGCCACCTCGCAGATCTCCTCCTGGTGGTCCTGGTCCACCTCCAGCTTGTACCACCCGAAGTCGTCCGTCGTCGCCTCCGCCTTGAGCGTCTCCTTGTTCGCCTCGAAGTGCCGGCACACCACCTCCACCGTCGCGCCCGCCACGTTCTTGGACACGTTCGTCTCGAACCCGGCGCGCGGCAGGGGTCGCAGTACACGCGACCCGTCACCACGAACCCGCCCGGCTTCTCGGCGGACGCCACGCCGGCGAGGGAGGGCCACGGCGGCGACAAGCGCCACCATTGTCGTCGACGACTGGTGCGTCATTCTATTCACTTCCTTCGAGACGGGAGGCGGAGAGGATCGTCGTACGTTCTTAATTGAGCTCTCGGCGAGGTGCCGCCGGCCATTTATATGTATGTAGATCGACAGGAGAGGGGAGGCGGGAGGCGGAGCTCGTTTCCAGGCTCCGTCGCCGCTTCTGCGCCGTCCGTCCATGATCCCCACTCACCCATCCATTGTTTGCATGCATGCATGCCCAGCTACAGCTGGTTATTCCTGAACTGCAACCTACACGCATCGATTTTCAACTTTTGCTGCAATGGCATTGCAAGCAGAACTCGTTCGTAAATTCGTCACCCATTTCCATACATGTGCATCGATCAATCAACAATCTCAACTCTGAATACACAAAGTGAAATTAAATAAATGCATCCTGCGTCACAAAACCAGAGAGCATGGTGATGGACAGTGGACTGAATTTTCACACAACCACAAAGACGTAAAACTCATCATATGCGTATTTTGGAGTTACACTCAATCGCACACATCAGCAATTCATCAAAGGTCGATTCTTTACAACAACCTGATGCTCAGTTTTGATGCCAACCCAGGTCCCTAAACAGTGGCTGCAAATAAGACTGTCTTTTTTCACCAATTTTTTTTTTTTTTCGAAAGCGAGCTTAGCTCGTATTTCATTAAGAGGAGTTATGGAAAAAGTTTTGCACGCTGTTCACAAACTGAATACCAATTTTCTCCGTGGCACAACCAGATCTTATAGATGTTTCGTCCATACCAACATAGTGCAAGACTACTAGCTCAAAAGTAGACATCAAATCAAACCATAATCCTTCCAGGGCTCGCTGCGCGCGCTGTCATCCTTGTGGTGCTCAAGCTCAATCAATGAGAGGGAGCAGCTGCCTACCAGGGCGAACAAGCTGGCACAATGAAGCTGGTATGGCGCGGGGACGAAGCGCCAGTTTGTGAACAGCAAGGTTGGCAGCACAACTCCGCCCATCACTAGAGCAGGGGTGAAACCTCTCTTCATGTCTTCCTTGGCCTGCTCCGCACTCCTAGTCATCCTTTGCGTGGAACCCACGAACGGGAAGAATGTGGCAAGATTTATAGTTCCCCAGAGACCGTCACCAGCTGCTCTGGTAGCAACTTCAGCTGCAGTAATGGAGCTCCACAGCCTCTTATTAAACCTACAATTACACCTAGCCCTTGTTAATTGTTATATATTAGTCACAAGAACAGAATACAGATATTGGAATCTCCTACTCCTAAAATCAAGAGATCAAGACTTGATTTCAATGATAAAGCACTGCATCTAGAAATCACCCATCTGTTAGTTCCTAAAACCGATGGTTGCTGCTGCAGGTGGATAAAACACAGATGAATGTAAAAAAGGATGTTACTACTACAAAAGTGCAGACCAAGCTACTTCAGCTGATAAGTCCTTAAACTCCAAGGTTGCCCCTTATGCACTCAACTCAGTTGCTTGACTGCACAGCTAAATAACAAGGCAAGACACAAGAATTGCTAGCATGTCTCATGCAAGGATCCCAATAATATAGGATCCACCGGTTATGCTGGTTCGATGGCTGCTTTTGAAGGAACAAAACAAACTTTCTTATCGGCTATTGTTGAGCAGTGTAAGCTTTGGGACATGGCGGTTTGAGGCACCTGCGCCGGTTGCTTCCTTTGGTCGCCATTTAGTGCGTTTTCAGTCTTTGATTGTTAATTTGGGTTCTTGTGTTTTGTGTGGTAATCCCAGGAATACCACTAAGCTTTGTACTTTAACAACTCTACTTCCTCTCTTAACAAAAAATCTGTCACTGCAAATGTTTGTATTGTCCCTCCCAATTCCACAAGTAACAGAAAAAAAAAAACATAATAATAGTAAACAGTTAAACACCCAAATCTCAGACAGGACCATGAGAGCTAGAAACTATCTTTAATCCACATGTTCTTTAGATCTCTCCTATATTTTCTGAAATAGTTAGCTAAAATGGAGAATATCGATCAGTGTGAGATGGGATCCACAAAATGCACCTATCAGTTGGCCCTTCACCATTATTATTACTTTCAGTTACTAAACAATAATAAAAGTAAACCTAACACCCTCAGATACAAGGAAACTAACCAGTAATATGCAGCTGGTCCAATACAAGAAAAAGCTCCAAAGACACTTGTTCTGTACACTCTATACCAATTGATTTTGAACTCAGTCTTTTTTCCCAAAAGAAATGGACTCCTCATCTTTATCCTGAAATGGCAACAGAGTTTTGCTGAATAGATAAAAGAGACATTGACAATTGAATATAGTTGGGATTAGAGAAATTAAACAAGTAAGATGTAAAGATACTTTAACACAGAACACTTACAAACACCCCAAACAAACTTTATTTTTGTCATGCCCAAAAAATTACATTGCAACCCCTAGCAACGTCCCAGAAATCAAAGGACAACAATAATTCTGGCCACCAAATTAATCAAGTTTGCAACATCACGTAGGTACTTGACAGGAAGTAAACCGAGAGGGGAAATACGCGTTTGGGGCGGCGGTGGCGGTGGCGGCGGCGGCAGAGGAATCGGTGTACCTGAGCCGAGTAGTGGGCGATGGCACCTGAGCCGAGTAGTGGGCAATGGCCTGGGCGCCGACGTCGCCGAGCCCCCAGAGGATAGCGGAGCGAGCCAGCAGCCCGCGATGCGGGGGCGAGCACATAGATCGCATCGCTTCCAATATCCGCTCCAACGCCATCGCTGCCTGTGGAGCAGAAGGGCGCCGCCGCGCCGGAACACGGGAACAGGAGCAAGTAAGAATATGAAAACAAATTTTTAATCGATCTGATTTTGACCTGACCCTATCTCTGGGTGCCACCTAGCGAACTGAAGTGTTTTTGGCCACTCCTGCACTATTATTGGCTCATGCAAAAGCAATCGATATCATGCAAAAACTGTTATAAAACATGTCGTCAGCGGTTGGGACCTTCCCCTTTCCGTCTCTCATGATCACGCAAAGATGAAAGAAGTAGAACAAGTAGACACAAGATAGAGAGACTATTCTTTATTCATCCAATATTGGTAATTACAACATAAAGCTCCCACGTATATATAGTCCGGTAAGGGCTAAGAGTTTCGATAAGAGCCCACATACAAAACAGACTAGATTAGGATTCCTCCTTCTTCTTTCCTTCTAGAAAGAGTCCGTGTGTTTTACAACACTCTCCCTTGGGCGATTACCACGATATGCACATGCCTCATCAAAAACTCCATCCGAAAACCCAAAGTGGAAAAAAAAAAAAAACGGTTCTTGGAGAAAAGAGTACATCGCATTCGTTAATTACATTGCACATGTTGTCTCATTAAAAAACCTTGTGTGAGAAACCTTCAAGTAAAAACTCACGTAGGGAAAAAACAAAGACAACATTTAACCTTCTTGGTCATATATTCTTCAGGATATTCTATTCTTCATGAATAGATATTGATCTTCATAATTTATGCATAAACTTCTGTGTTTTTAGCAAATATGATCTACTTGATCTTTGTAATTCTAGTGGTTTACCTTAAAAGGCAGATTCAACAAAATATGCTCCCTCTCATAAAGCCAAACTTTGAACTTCATTGTTCAAATCACACTTTTTCATAAACGTGTGTAAATAAAAATTGGCTCATAATTCTTCTATGAATTATATGGGAGCAATATGCTTCATGTATAATGACCACCTTTAGTTGTGCAAAACAAATAAATATTATCCTTCAGAGAAATAGATCCTTTCAAAGGATTATAGGGGTAAATAAATTAATATTTAATATCTTCTAGATAGTGTATCAAACTTATACTAGAGTTTAGATACTTATAATTAATCCTTAGTGGATTTTTAAATTGTATTCTATAAATCTTCGAGATTTTGATTGTACAAATCCAGCCTTGTATTTGGCATTTAGGGGATAATTCAATTGCCAAAACCACCATTATTCTTATACCTTCTATGGTATATAGAGGATATCAATACTACATTGCTAGCTTTTTATACACTTTCTAAGTGTTTCGATTACACCTTTATGGTGTTTAAGATCCCTCATTTTATTTCTCTCGGGTCTATATTCACTTCGAGGGGATGAATGGTGTTTGTTCAAGAATTGACTGGTAAATCCTTCATGGATTAATTCCTTCAAGGATGTACTTTCATTCTTAGTGAATCAATAATTCTCTTCTATGAGATACATTCTCTACTGCATGAGAGATAAGTGATATGCACAATTGCATAGCGTTATTCACTATAAAATCATTCAATGATTGTAATCCTTCTAGGACATGCTCTTCTTGAGACTTGAATATTCATTCATGAATATATACCTTAGACTTCAATACTTAGTATGAGATTTCTACAAGTTGCGATTTATATTCTTCAGGAATTATATGGATTTTCATAATCCACTAATTAACTGCATATTCGATATTCATTCGTTTCATTTGCCGGAGATATAGCGTAACATTCAGTTCTTCTTAATAGGAGATTCAACCTCAATTGCTTTCTTCATTGACCCGATATAATCGCTACAAGCGATTTTGCCATGGACTTTATTTTCCGGATCCGGGTTCTCACAAGAGAAACATTCGCAATTAAAGAGGTAGTGTTGTCGACAACTATTTTCTCTTCTCCCAATACTCTCACAATGTGAGAATATTTTATCTCTCTGTCATTTCCCAAACAAGAGATGGTATATTGTTCTACATACCCAACACTAGTCAGGTCGCGCTTATTGTGTTGGGTCTCATCTTCGTGATGATCCTCTTCATGAGGTGTTTGACCTTCTTCGTGAGGCGTTCTCTTCATGATAATGGAGGAGTTTCATTTTTTATTTAAAAAGTATACACTAAACTAGAACCCACGAGACGTCCCCATAGATTTAGCTTGATAGTATACATAGTTTACTACTAGTAAATATAACTTCTAGTTTATAACTTCAAGCTACTCCTCTCATTTCAAAAATATACGGCATGTGCTCTGCTTCAAAGCTTCACAAGAGCATTAGTCAAACTATTGTATGACTTGGTGCGTGGTACTATTCCCGCTTCAAGCTTCAAGGAATATTTTCTCTTAAGATCATTTTCCTTCTATGGAAATAATATTTGGCATTTTATAATATAGGCTTTCTCCTCCTAATGCCAATATTAGATCTTTAATAGCATACTTCAAAAGATATCCCCTATCATGGGCTTAAAACAATTCAAATTCATATATCTCCAACTACAAGTGGAGGCCCATTTGTGTATGCTATGAAATTTTATGGGAAATATTCACGCACATATTTCAACATGGGGGTTATTATTCATTATGCAAAGAGCTAGAATAAATTACATTTAAGAATGTTCGACATTCCTATAAATTTAGGGATGATCTCCCCGATATGCACAAAACATAGTTTAGAAAAACTATTTCATTTTCTAGCTTCTTTATTATTTAGCCTAAGAAAATGATCCAAGTACTCATACAAAAAAATGGACCATATACTTTAAATGTATAAAATACGCAACATACAAATTCACATGGAATTTTCTTCTAGAATTTTCTAATTGCCATTAATGCAAAAAATCCCTTTATGTCTTTTCTTCATAAATCCCAAATCATCATAATTGTGTTATCCACTATCTTAGTTCCACAATAATTCATCCCATCAAATGGGTTAGTCTCCATTGAGAAAATTTCATAAACTCACTCCCCACGATCTTAGGTCGCCGCGGCCCTAGATCAATCTATTGCTTATGCATACAATGCATCGAAAGCAAAGCATTCCTTAGTTCAACGGGAACCATATAGATATAGCATACTAGCTAGCCAATTTGATTATGAGGGAAGCACAAAGATAGCTACTAGCCACAATTATAGCTGTTGTGCTAATATTCATGCAAGAGTGAAGATACTTATAGCTCAATGAGATACATATGCAAATTGTAATGTGAAACGTTAGAATTCAGTCTAACATAATAGATAACAACAAAATGCAAGGCTACAAGCTTACTTGCAATATGCAGTAGAGAAAGTTAACTCGGCCTGGAAGGGACGCGGGCAGAACTTCAAGTCCCGATACATGCACTTTAAAATTGATTTAGGATGGCTATGCCTATAAAATATATATTATCCACATTTTCTTATGCCTTTATCCAAAATTACTCCCCCTTTTCATGCCATAACTACCTCAAGTAGTAATTACTTCAAGCATTATCTATGAATATCAATTCTAATGCATCCATAGAATCCAAATCATACTTCTAGTATTCAATGATTATGACATGAAAATCACATATCCAATGTACTATTCAGTGTACACCATAGGACTCGGGGTAGAATATAATTTCTAGTTCTCAAGATAAAAAAATTAAATACTTAGGATTATACAATTTCTTGACTAAATCGATCCTTCTAAGACCGGTTAATATGCCAAGTATAGTCCAACTATTCATGTGCTTTTAGGAAATTCAGTTTCCCATCTACCTACATGGTAGTGATGCAATGTGAGAACTATAACCTTCGTGGCTAATTAAGGCTTCTTTGCGGATAAAAATAATACAAAATTTATTTTGATAGGCAATAGGCAATTTGTTTATATGTGAAAACATATAAATCTAATTTATTCCATGAGAAGTTCACACATATTACTTCAAGTAAAAAATGCAACTAAGAATAATAAATATTTCAGTATTAGTCTTCGTGGCTAACAAATTAACCATTGACCACGTAATTCAACAGAACTAAAAATTTAATGCACCACCACCACTTCTATCAATACTTCGGGACATGAAATTTAAAAGACAAGTCTATAAGCACATGATTTAGTTCTTCTTCAAGAGAAACTTTATATGTTCCAAATAATATCCATTTTGCATGTCATAACTTCTAGAGTTGACATGTAGTAGCTTCATGCTTTATATTGAATAGTTATGATATAGAATAATAAGCCTTCAAGGAGTGTAACTTATGCAAGCCATATATTCAAAATTATTGCAATCAATAATATATATCCCGGTTCATAAAGTCTGTCTAAAAAATTCTAACTCAATTTTCATGAGTAGCTTCTTATGGTAAATTCAAATACTTCAAGTATTACATTGCTCTTTTTGATATTCTATACGCAAAGAGATACTTCTTCAAGAATGTAGATTGATATAATCTTATTTACCATCTTGTCTTCTAGACATATATAAAGCTTCGAGCTATTGTTTATAGAGCAAAAGTTAAGCATACAAGCTTCAAAATTCGACTTTCAATGCAATATGATAGTCTATAATCATAATTTGGGATTTTACTCATGCAATGAGTCCCACAATGCATTTGTTACTTCTATCGGCCATATACTCATTCTAGAGAGTAATTCGAAAATATATATACTGAGTTTACTACACTTCAATGATAGTAAAATATCTTACATGGATTTAATAATGACCGTAACAAATACTTTTACTTTCGAGAGTAATTTCGTGGATATTTCTTCTTCTTTTAAGGCATGCAAAATACCATAACTTGGACCATGTGCATATAAGTTTACTACATGTAAACGACTAGCAAGGTGCAAAAAAAAGCAAAGATGGATGGTTACTCAAAATATTCTTAGGAGCGTCCCTAGCATTTTTCGAGGATTATGGTATATGCAAATTTTCAGAATTTATACCAAGCATTCATTCATCCCAAAAAAAAAAAATATGCTAGGAAAATAAATATGAGTCTCTCAAAAGTGAAGTCTAAGGTCTGCAGGGATTTAGAGAGCTCATATACCATATATACCATGTTTCTAGTGTAATCATTCAAGATTTTATACTTATTATTGCATGGCATATAATTATGATGTGCTATATTATAAATAAATGCATTCAAAAGAGCATGACAAAAAAATATATCGACACATATATATATATATAGATTCATGAATATAAAATGGATAATGCAAGTGTATATAAACAACAGCGTACACATAATTTTACGCTAGAAAATATGAGTTTTCCATGCGCAAAACAATATTCAAAATTCCGTATTATTTAGTCTAATCCCCTCGTGTACAGGGATTGCAAAAGACACGATCGGTATCCTTCCGGACGATCAATTGAATGTCCATGCCATGGCTGCAAGCCTAGCAGGATGATGGCGCAAAAACCCATGTGTATGGACGGGCCGTGCTGCTCAATGATGAAACTGTAGTGTGCCGAGAGCCAGTAATCTGAAGACAGCCGCATGCGGGCGGGGCGACTAGTACTATGGCGGGAAAATAGACTAACAAAAACCATAGCGTGTTGGCCTGCAGGGGGCAACGTCCCACGATGGAAAGTGTCAAGCTACATTCAGAACTTCCTTGCGAGAGGATAGCATCCGGGGCAACGTCCACGATGGAAAGTGTCAAGCTACATTCGGGAACTTCCTTGCGAGAGGATAGCATCCGGGGCAACGTCCACGATGGAAAGTGTCAAGCTACATTCAGGAACTTCCTTGCGAGAGGATAGCATCCGGCTTCTAGATGGTACACATATGTACATGTATGTACTGACGAGATTAATCTTCTTTGTTAATCCGTCTATGTATAATTCAGATTTTTTTTCGTTCACATATTTGTTCCATATTTCGTGTCTTTGAGACTACAAGAGGCCAATAATTTAATTGGCGTTTTGCCTGCTAGGCAATGGCTGGTGGCTGACAATTGTAGCATATACTACATGTATTGCATCCTTCTGCCAGCGTAGCCAATATATATGAACAAATAATCAAAATATGTACCATATAAATCAACAAGTATTTTTTGATCTATTAGCTTCTAGCTAATATAGATCAGTTTCAATTATGTGTTGGTTGCTCAGGAAGTAGTTCTTTGCTGTATCAACAGCGAGTTGACGAGGCCGAGCACTTCTAGGCAGATAGCAACATGCTGGTCGTTGATGGCCTGCTTATAGAAAAGTGATTGTTTGCGTGTACGGTCTTAGCTGCCGTGCACTACGATGCAAGTTCGTGTGCTTGTAAAAATACATGTACTGGATGTGCAGATCCAGGTGAAAACTAGATCGCTCAATTCATACCTTTGGGTATGTACTTCGGGTAAAAATGTATACGTCTTGCATGTTCGGTAAAACGATTGTCCAACTCGATAATACCGACAAATGAATCTGCGAGATATGATTTTCTCGTACCTTTGTTCTTGAATTCGAGAAAGCGAAGGCCGTCGCATAGACAGTTCGGCTAGGCTGGGGACCTGCCGGGCGTGACGATGAGTCGATGCAATGCAGATTTGTAGCGGTGCAGGTAGCGCATCCGTTCCGCTAACAACGCCGGGGATGTCGACGCCGTCGGCGAAGTCGTGAAGACGCCGGCACGAGCGTCGGTGCCGAAGATCGGCGGCAGCTTCAACGGCGATGTCGACGAAGAGCTTTTCGTCTTGATAACGTGTTATAAAACATGTCGCCGGCGTTAGGACCTTCCCTCTCCTCCGTCTCTCATGATCACGCCAGTAGATGAAAGAAGTAGAACAAGTAGACATAAGATAGGGAGACTATTCTTTATTCATCTGAATATTGGTAATTACAACATAAAGCTCCCACGTATATATAGTCCGGTAAGGGCTAAGAGTTTCGGTAAGAGCCCACATACAAACGGACTAGGATTAGGATTCCTCCTTCTCCTTTCCTTCTAGTAAGAGTCCGTGTGTTTTACAACAAACCCAGAATTTGATCTGAGATTCTGACATCTGTCATTATTATTTACATCTTCAAACTATGAAGTGAACTAATAATGCACATTTTGCATCTGAAACGGCTCATATGACCGAAATTAACACAAGCAAACGGTTCAAAATTAAAATAAGGCCTTGTTTGGTTATCTACAAACTAAATTTTTGTCTCATTTAGTCCCTAAATTACCAAACAAGATGACTAATGATCTTATTTTTAGTCTTATTTAGTCCTTATTAGTCTCTCTTGAGGTGTTAATTGGGACTACTAATCTAAAGTTAGTCTCTATATAGTTTTTTTAGCAAATTAATCCCTTGAACCGAACAACTTTAGGGACCAATATTTAGAGCATCTCCAAGAGTACCCTATATTACCTCCCAATCCTAGTTTTTTTTGGGAAAAAGAGAAAAAAATACCTCTCCAACAGTACCCAATACTTCATCACAATCTTTGGGCGCTCAAAAATCCCCCCACATCGTGCGTATATATCCGCCGCCGCGCCACGCGTGCGTATCCGCGCCTATCCACGGACGTTTCTTCGCCCGGCGTGGCGCTGAGGTGAAAGGTTCGCGCGTCCCATGAAATTTCCTCGCTGGCGCCGTCGGTTCTTCATCACCACGAGGACCTTCGTGCGGTGCACGACGCCATGGATCTTCTACTTCCCCTTGCACGAGTCCCTCACAGTATGAATCTTGATGGCCCGTTGCCTTTAGGTTTTAGGGATCTTGATCAGGGATAGGCCGCCGCCTGCAGCGGCTTCGATCGAGGACATTATTCTCGAACATCACGGGCAGACTTTTTGATCGGGGACGGCCGCCAAGTTCATGGGTCTCCGTCCCACTCCCAGCGAAGTCTGACCCGCTCATTCAGGCTTCACATTCACCGGCCGGCCGCCGCGCGCCATCCATCAGCGCCAGCAGAAACTGTTTCAATCTGTACACCTTCTAGTCATCTAGGCCATGGTCACCGTGCAGGCCGGGGCAAAGGGTACCGCAGCTCAAGATGTTCCTCTTTCTTGCCTCCCAGCACGCCGGCCGTGGACAGCACCAGCGCCTTCTTCCCGCCGAAGCTGTACGTGTTGTAGTTGTTCTGCATCGTCACCAGTAGTGATCGTCACTGTGATCAGCTCGCGGCACGGAGGTCCACCTTCATCTCATTTTGTTTATCCAAGACAATTATATAATTTAGTATTAAGTGAACCTTTTGTTTCTAGTTCACCTCGTTTTGTTTCTACAAAACAATTATATATTTTAGTATTGAGTGAACATGTGTTTATGTTTGAGTATTGAGTGAACAAATATTTATTCTATTTGAGTACCGAATTAAATTTCCTCGCTGTGCATTGCTTTTTGATTACTGTTCACATGGTCATCTCAGCCGTGCATGGCTTTTTGATTCCTGTTCACGTAGTCATCTCAGCTGTGCACTCATGGTGTGTACTACAGGCAGCAGGCAGCATCGGGCATGCACAGCTTGGTCCGGCAGCAACAGATTTGGGCAAGTCACTTCTGTCGAAGCAGCAATCACGGGGGCGATACCTGGACGGTCGCGCGAGTTCTTCGATGGGAAGACGATCGCGCGAGCTTCTTCGACGGGACCTGACGATCGCGCGAGGAAAGCTTCGAACCTGGACGATCTCGCGCGGCTCCAATACCCAACGAACCGGCCAACTAATCTCATCTAGTGGACCCAAATTTAGTTATTGGGAGACAATTATAGGATACTGTTGGAGATTGATAATTTTTTCCTACCCTATTTCTTTTTGGGAGATCCTAAACTCATAGATATTGGGAGAAAGTTATAGGGTACTCTTGGAGATGCTCTTAGTCCTAGTCTCCTGTCTTAGTCCCTAATTAACATGCCCTAAAACAAGACAAATAAATGCACCTTTTTCTAGAACTTTTTTCTCTTATTTTTTTAACCAAACATGTCCTACCTTGTTGCCGGGTACGCTGTCCCAATTATATCGGGATAACATCCCAAAAGTGATATACCACCCTACAAACTGGGAACTTAAAATTGTCAATCCACCTATTACCTATGTACCGAGTACTAGATTCGTTACCTTGTGGCCACAACCAGAGAGAGAATGATGATGGACTGAATTTTCACACAACCACAAAGACAAAACTCACTCTTAAATGACTCACTCAAAAGCTAATCATGTAGTCAGATCAGACTCTTCTGAACTTGCATCCTCTCGAACCGCTAGCTGTTTCTAGGAATCAGCAGCGTCCCTCCGCTGCTGAATCCATGACAGGGAACAACTGCCTACCAGTAGCAGGCCGAACAAGCTCGCGCAGTGAAGCTGGTATGGCGCGGGGACGAAACGCGAGCTCATGATTAGCTTAGCTGGCACCATGGCTCCGCCCAGCACCAGAGCAGGAGTGAGACCTCTCTTGAGATCTTCCTTGGCCTGCTGCACGCTCCAATTCTTTCCATGCCAAAAACCCATGAATGGGAAGAACGAGGCAAGATTTAGCGTTGCCAAGACACCGTCAAAAGCCGTTGAGGCAACAAGCTGAGGTGTACCGTACATGGAGCTCTGCAGGCTCTTAATAAACCTACAATAAACACCAAAATGCCTTATTGTTATTGACTAGTGCAGATATATACTGGAATTTCCTTCTTCTAAAATCAAGAGACTTAAATCACTGAATTTAGAAACCATCCATGCATCCCACAATATCTTAAACAGGCCCTTAGTGTTTGACTGCATAGCTAAATAAAGAAGCAAGGATCCAAGTAATATAGGTAACACAATATATATGGTACTTTATTATCATGCTGAAGGCAACAAATCTGTCACTACAAATGTTCGCATCTATTGTCTCTCCCAATTCCATCAGTAATAATTAAAAAAACCCATACATAGTAGTAAACAAGCAATCTCATCAAAGCATTTGGGAGCTAGAAACTTTTTTTCCGCAATCGGGCCGTTCACCCGTGTTTCATTAAGAGGAGGAAAACCCAAATGCAAATCTAAGTACAAACTAAGTCAAGGATGTCGAGTAGACATCGAAATTTAGAAAAACATAGAAACAAAAACTAGAAGCAGCTAAGCTAGTTGAGATTAAGCTGACTACATGTTGCTTTGTTGGCACCGGGGTGGTGGGTGGGTGGGGCGCTAGAAACTATCATTACTACTACAAAAAAATCCACATGTTCTTTACATGTCTCCAATTTTCTAAAAAAAGGTTAGCTAAAATGGAGAACAACAGTGTCGGATGGGGTTACCCATACCACTTGACCCTTCATTTTTATTGGTACTTTCGGTTACTAAACCATATAAAAGTAAACCTTACCCTCAAATACAAGAAAACTAACCTGTAATATGCAGCTGGCCCAATACAAGCACTAAGCCAAAGCAACTTGTGATGTACACCCTATACCAATCGATTTTGAACCTCTCATCTTTATCCTGAAATGGCAACAGAGTTTTGCTGAGTAGATAAAAAAGGCATTGAATAATAAACAGAATTAGGACCCTAGAGGAGGAGAAGAAACACCAATGCGCGGAGGCCGGAGACGGAGTAGTGAGTGATTGCCTGGGCGCCGACGTCGCCGACCCCCAGACGATAGCCGAGCAGACCATCAGGCCGCGATGCGGGGCGACAACAGAGATCGCACACTTTCTTCCAGCATCCGCTGCAGCACCATCGCTGCCTGCCAAAGTGCCAACGTCTGTCTACCCAGCAAACCAGTGTTTTTGTCCCGGCTCTGGGTTCAGTTGTTGGCTCATGCAAAAACAACCTGCCACTCGGTTGTTGGCTCATGCAAAAACAACCGATGTCATGCAGAACTCAGAATATATCGAGTGTGGAAACAAAACCAACACACTGCACGGTTTTCTAATCCTCTGATAAAAACTCCAACGGCCAAACAACAAATCTGCACCCCAGATTTTGATCTGACATCTAACTCGCATCTGCCATCATTTACGTGTGATGCAAAATGTGTTCAGATTGAGTCCAACTGCTCATATGACTGAAATTAACACAGTAGGTTCAAAATTGAAATGGAAATTAATTTAGACAATAAATAATGCTTGTGCCACAACCAGAGAGAGACCGATGATGGACTGAATTTTCACACAACCACAAAGACACGAAACTCATCATTATGCGTGCGGACTCAATCGCACACATCAGCATTTCAGCAATTCATCAAAGGTCGATTCTTTACAACGATCTCATGCTCAGTTAATTAGTTTTGCTGCCAACCCAAATCCCTAAACAGTTGCTGCAAATAAGATTTGTCTTTTTTTCACCCCTTTTCTTCGTGGATCAATCAGATCTTACAGATGCTCGATCAAACCTTACTCCTTCCATCTTCCGGATCCGCTGAGTGCCTATGTCATTCTTGTGCCGCTCAAGATCAATCCATGAGAGGTAAAAGCTGCCTACCAGGGCAAACAAGCTAGCACAGTGAATAGCGCCAGTTTGTGAATAGCGCGGCTGGCAGCACAGCTCCGCCCAGCACTAGAGCAGACTTGAAACCCCTCTTCATGTCTTCTTTGGCCTGCTCCACACTGGTAGCCCTTCCTAGCACCCAACTCATTATCGGGAAGAAAGTGGCAAGATTTAGAGTTCCAAAGAGACCGTCCAAAGGTGTTAAGCAAACAAACTTAGCTGTAGTAGTAGTGGAGCTCGGTCGCCTCTTAGTACACCTACAATTGACAGGCCCTTGTTATTACAGTGATAAGGCCCAGTCTCAATGGTGAGTTTCATTGCATTGTTTCAAAGACTATCATGTCATATAAAATGAAATGAAACTCGGATGAAACTTCTACTCAATGGAGAGTTTCATCTTGTGGTTTCATAGGCATTTAATTTCATGACTCGTAGATAGTTGGTATTCGGTGCCAAGAGAGTTTCACCAAGATGAAACTTTTTCCTTCTCTCTCCTTAGAGTTTCATGCAAAAAGTGGACTTTTGCTGATGTGGCACCCTATTTAATGTGCATGAAACGCCTATGAAACTCCCATTGAGACTGGCCTAAGAACAGAATGCAGACACTAGAATTTCCTAGTCCTAAAATTTTGGTTAATTTTGGTTGTTGTGTTTGGCGTGGTAATCTCGGGAACAGTGACAACTCTACTTCCTCTTAATGAAATCTGTGACAACAAAGTTTGCATTGTCTCACCCAATTCCACCAGTAGCAAAAAAAAAAAGTAAAAGCCCAAATCTAAGCAAGGCCTGTGAGAGCTAGAAAACTATCTTTACATTTAATTTAATAATACGAATCTACATGTTTTCCAGATGTCTACGATTTTCTAAAATGGGTAGCTAAAATTGAAAACATCAGTGTGTGCTGGGGTCTACAAAATACACCTATCACTTGACCCTTCACCTTTATTATTATTATTAAATACTTTCGGTTACTAAACAATAGCAAAAGTAAACATAACACCCTCAAATACAAGAAAACTAACTGGTAATATGCAGCTGGTCCAATACAAGACGAAGCTCCAAAGAAACTTGTGATCCACACTCTAAACCAATTGATTTTGAACTCCTTATCTTTTTTCCCCGAAAGAAATGGACTCCTCATCTTTTTCCTGGAATGGAAACAGAATTTTGCTGAATAGATAAAAGAGACATTGAAGAATGAATATAGTTGGGATAATAGAAATTTAAACAAGGAAGTTAAATTGTATTCCCTCCGTTCCAAATTATAGTTCACTTTGCTTTTTCTAGATACATTGATTTTACTATGGACCTAGTTATTCACTATGTCTAGATACATAGTAAAAGAAATGGATTTAGAAAAGCCAAAGTGAACTATAATTTGGAACGGAGGGAAAAATATACTTGAACACAGAACACTTACAAACATGTACCCCCACACAAACTTTATTTTTGTCATGCCCAAAAATTGCATTGAAACCCCTAGCAACGTCCTAGAAATCAAAGGGCAACAATAATTCTTGGCAATCAAAATACTTAAATTAGAGTTATGACTTCTGACCAATAATCAAACCCCTATTATTACTAGATACTCTACCATCTACTACATCTATGTAGAGAACCCCCACTATGGAGTTCTCTCGACATGCAAGCCTGTCGACCATGACATCCAATGGCAGACCCCACTGTTTGAACTAACAAAAAAAATGTTATAACTCACAAACCAAAAAACTAAATTAAATTCCGATTACACCATTGAATTCCTTTTAATAAATCCTTCAAAACAAGATCTCATATAGATATATTTCAATAAAATTACAGGTAGACCCTACTGATAGTAGTTGGTATAGAGTAAAGTAAAAAGTAAAAAAAAGAGTGAAAAAAAGAGAAAAATGAAAAAAAAAGAATAGGACGGTGATAGTAATATTCTAACTTATACATTTCTCCTTCGTACCCGTGGCAACGCGCGGGGATATGACGTGTGAAGGACGAAGTTAAAGGGATTAAATGGTCTACCAAGGATTTCCTCAAATAAATTATTATATATGTTTTATTACATTACCCGGTTGTCACCCATCCAACATATCTAAATATTCCTATTCGATATTGGTTTAGCTTGGAGTTTAAACATAAGATTAAATAATTTTTATGCCAATGAGTATATACCCTGTGTCATACATTTAATTTCTTCATTACTAACTTTGTTTACTAACTTTGTTTCTAACCTACACAAAGTAATTCTGCTTAATAACTAATTGTGGTCAGATTTCTTAGTGATTACAATTTAAAACAATACACCCTTCCTACCCGCTCGAGAGAAATCCCCTCCAGTTATTGAAACCTATATGCATCAAAGGTTTAGGTTTCAGAGTACCCTAGAACCGAAAATACCGGGAGTATATGAGAGTAGAGTAGACAAACATCCTGCCTGTGGAAAAAAAAAAAAAGCGTTTGGGTGGCGGCGGCAGTGACGGCGGATCGGAGTACCTGGGTGGAGTAGTGGGTGACGGCCTGGGCGCCGATGTCGCCCAGCCCCCAGAGGATAGCGGAGCGAGCCATCAGCCCGCGATGCGGGGGCGACAACATCTCTTTCAAATGCCGCCGCAACGCCATCTCTGCCTGCCTGTGGATCGGAAGGGTGCCGGAGCAGAAGCGAGTACAAATATGAAAACACCTTTTTAGAATCGATCTGATTTTTTCCTCGGTGACGCCGTACGTGTCTCTCGTCATATATATATATATAGGGGGGTTGCAAAAGGTTATAGAGTCCCTGACAAGGACGTACTAGGATTTCTTCATCTACACGGTTTGGGTCAGTGAGATCGAGGCCCTGGACTGATGAAAGCCTGTGTTGACAACAAAAACATGTCACCAAAAGCAGAATGTCAACCAAAGAGAGTGCATATATGGTGACCAATATCATTTTTCATTCAGTAGTATTCGAACGTTGAAATCAAAACTACATACAACTGATGAAACCATGACCAGAAACAAAAACATACTGAAAGTCAGATACTGAACTAACAAATACTTTTTTTAAAAAAAAAGAACCAGTAAACTAACCATAAGTACTGGTGTACACTATATGATACTAGCAAGTAGCGACTACTTGGACATGCTAAGAGGGCGAACACCACTACTCCGGGTCTCCATGTATGCTGATGGCACCGCAATTTTCGTCAAACCAACGAGGCTAGATGTCCTAGCCCTCTCCAAACTACTCGAGCTATTTGGAGACGCAATGGGTCTCAAAACTAACTTCCAAAAGTCCACGGTCATCCCAATCCGGTGTGAGGGAATCAACCTAAATGAAATTCTACATGGCTCGCCAGCGACCATCTCATGCTTCCCAACAAAATATCTAGGACTACCGCTTTCGGACAAGCATCTAAAGTGTGTGGACTTCCAACCTTTGGTGGATAAAGCAGTCAACAAGATCACCCTATGGAACGGGCGTCATATATATCAACCAAGCGGGGCATCTGACTCTAGCTAAAGCAGTACTAACGGTGCAAGCGGTTTATTTCCTCACTTCCTTGCGAGCCCCAAACGGAGTACTAGAGGACATTGACTGGCAAAGAAAGAAGTTCGTGTGGGTAGGAGCCGAGGCACTTACAGGGGGCAAATGCAAAGTAAACTGGCCAAGATCGGCTAGACCGAAGAATTCTGGTGGCCTTGGCATTCTTCACTTGAGGAAATTTGCGAGAGCCCTAAGACTAAGATGGTTGTGGAAACAATGGACGACAAACACGACGATCAACTTAGGCAGGGACACTCCATGTAACAGAACGGACAAGCTACTCTTCGCGGCCTCCACTAATCTAATGGTGGGAGATGGAAATACGGCTATGTTCTGGACAAGTGCCTGGATGCATGGACGAAGACCTTGTGATGTTGCGTCGGGGCTTTACTCCATAGCTAAAAGGAAAAATCGAACTCTGCGCCAAGCCCTTGCAAACAACACTTGGATCAAAGATATTGATCTGCACCACGAAACTTCACCTCTGCGCACCTAGCGGAATACACTCATTTGTGGCGAGAAGCAAGGCAATTGACGCTTCAAACCGAATCCCGCACTCCATCACTTGGAAACTTGGGGCCAAAAGTGAATATTCAACGTCCTCTGCATACCACGCGTAGTTCATCGGGGCAACCTTCAACAATTTCGAGTCCATCATCTGGAAGGCTGGGCGCCAGCCAAGTGCAAATTCTTCAGCTGGCCGGCGATCCAGAATAGAATATGGGCGACTGATGGACTGCAAGCTCGGAATTGGCCCAACCAGCTGCAAACCTGCACCCTATGCAGGAGGCACCCGGAAACAGGAGTTCACCTTTTCAAGGATTGTAGATTCGTCAAGCGGGTTTGGGGAGAAGTAGCAAACTGGACACAAAACGAAAATCCACATCCAAGCGCATGGCAACCAAGCGATAACCTTCAGTGGACGAGCTTGGCAAATGCCACCGGCATCAGCAGAAAAGGTATCCGATCTTTGATCATCCTAGTGTGTTGGGAAGTCTGGAAAGAAAGAGGAATGCGAGAGTTTTTGAGCGCTTAGAGGCAACCAATGGGACAGTTCTGCAGAGGATCAAAGATGAGGCGAAGCTGTGGATGTTAGCATGAGCCAAATACCTTTCTGCTCTCCTTCCTTCCCCGCCCTCTTAGTTTTGCCTTTGTTTTTAGTTTCTTTGTATAGTTTTGCTTTCGTCTCGTTTTTCTGGTTTAGCCTGTTTTGGACTGGCCTTTGTTTTTAGTTTCCTTGTACAGCTTTGCTTTCGTCTCGTTTTTCTGGTTTAGCCTGTTTTGGACTGGGTTTTTTCGCCGTCTGGCGCCCCCTACTTTTTAATATAGCGGGCAAAGCTTCGGCAGGTTTGTTTCAAAAAAATATATATATACTTAGACATGCTAACAACTACTAGAGTCATTACACACAAATAAAACGTACTGTTGAGAAGCGAATTCAGTTGCAAAAAGCATGCACCAGTGGTGATAATGACGGCCGCAGTTTAAGGGATCCATGGCTTAGCTAGAAGCGGTAGACCGGACTTGATATGCACGGTTAACCCGTTCATCTCGGTCATGTCCAACGACGGCGTCTGCGTCCCTACACGGCTGCCCTCCCCGCCGGCGGCCTCCCAGTCAAAATGATACAGCAAGCTCGCCAGTGCCATCTCGGCGCTTGCCTCTGCGAACCCGATCCCGGGGCAGATCCTCCTGCCGGCGCCGAACGGCAGCAGCTGGAAGTGCTGCCCCCTGAAGTCGACGGCAGCGCCGGCGCCGGCGCCCAAGAACCTCTCAGGAACGAACTCCTCGGCACGTTCCCACGTCGTGGGGTCTCGGCCGATGGCCCAGGCGTTGACCAACACGCGCGTGCGCGCCGGGACGTGGTACCCCAGGATCTCGGCGTCCGCCGGCGGCTCCCGAGGCACCAGCAGCGGCACCGGCGTGTGCAGCCGGAGCGTCTCCTTCACCACGGCCTTGAGGTAGTCCAGCTGCGCGACGTGGTCCTCGTTGACACCGGTGGAGCCAGCCGCCGCTGCGCGGACCTCGTCTTGGGCTCTCCGCATGGCGCGCGGGTTGGTGACGAGCTCCGCCATGGCCCATTCCATCACCGTGCTTGTCGTGTCCGTGCCTGCCGCGAACATGTCCTGCCAAAGTGATGACGACGACCGTGCATAGCATGATACACGAAAAAAAAGATTTGATATAAAACTGAATCCTGTATGAGCAACCACGAATATTATATGGATTCATGGATATATATTTACCAAGATGATGGCCTTGATTTCGTTGGTCTCCAGTTGGATGCCGTGCTCTTTGTCGTTCTTGTGGACGTCCAGCAACACGTCCACCAAGTCCCTGCGATCGTCGTCGTTATCCCCGCCACGAGGCCTCCGGCGGTGGTCATCAATCACCTTGTCGAGTAGCACGTCGAGCGCCTCGAACGTCCGCCTGATCTTCCCCTCCAGCCCGGTTATGGCGTCCACCCATCCCAGCCACGGCAGGAGCTCCCCGACCGGCAGCGTACCGATGAGCTTCTGGAAGTCGGTGAACACCTTCCTCTGCCGACGGCCGGAGTCAAACTCGTCGAACAGCCAGAGCGCGCTCTCGTCGCCGAACGCGGCGCGCGACACGACGGTGTTCGCGTACTCAGTGAGGAGCTCGCTGAGGTCGACGGCCGCGCCGCGGACGCTGGCCCGGGCGGCGACACGGGCAACCAGCTCGGCGGCCTCCTGCTCCCGGACGCGGCGGAAGGACCCGACGCGGCGCGCGCTGAGGAGGTGGACGACGCACACGCGGCGAGCCTGGCGCCAGTACTCACCATAGGGCGCGAACGCGACGTCGCGGCCGTAGAGGAGGCGCTCGGCCATGGAAACCCGGGGCCGGCTCGCGAACGCCAGGTCGCGCGCCCGCATCACCTCGTCGGCGGCGGCCGCAGAGGACACGACCACGGTGGGCACGCGGCCCAGGCGGAGCAACAGCACCGGGCCGTGCGCGCGCCAGGGACGCCAGCGCGCGGTGCGGCAGCGCGCCCAGGAGGTGGAGGTGGCCCAGCAGCGGGAGGCCCCACGGCGACGGCGGCAGCGGCAGCCTCCGCTCGTCGTGGCGGCGTGACGTGGGAGCAGCAGCACTGGCGAGCTTCTTTCTGCCGCCGGAGACGATGACGAAGAGGAGGTAGGCGAGCGGCGCGGCGACGAGGACCGTGAGCAGGAGGGTGACGGGTGCAACTTGGTGTTCTAGAGCCATGTTTGTTTGAGCTGTCCGAATGTGCATGGAGTCAACATATAAAATGCATGCCTCCTTCCGATTTTGTACAGGCATGGAGCCTTTTGTCACTGGGCCCACTGTGTTATCCACGGTTGCCATTTATTTTTAGAGAAGTATATGGGAGTTGCTATATCTTTTTCACAAGAAAGATAACTTTCTAAAGTTGAATGTTGACAGCTCCTTTAAACCAATTGAGAAAGCTGGAAGTTGGGGCTTCCTGATTCGAGATAAAGATGGTGATTTGATCATGTCGGGCAGAGGTAGAGTGGGTAACCTGCTCAGTGCCTTTCATTCTGAATTAATCCCTTGTCTACAAGGCATTCAAGCTGCTACAGACTTGGGAATAAGTTTTTTTTTTAGAAAGGACTTGGGAATAAGTTACCTCATATTGGAAACTGATGCACATGAGGTGGTGTGTGCTTTGAAATCATCGACATATGATGATTCAGTCCTTGGTCATCTGATTGAGGAGATAAAGTTTCAAGCTAGCTTAAACTTTTTTAATTTCGAGTGTGTGCATGCTAGTAGATTGTGTAATGGTACAGCTCATGCACTGGCTTGTATGGGTTTTCTATGTGCAGAAGGGGAGGGGATCATTACCGGTTCCATACCTGATGACATAGCTGTAATTGTTGCTAACGACTCCGTTAGCCAATGAGTAATGAGAAACCCAGGGTTTTTTAAAAAAATAACCAACATTTCTTACAACGTGCTAAACCCTTAGATCATCATTCAAGGATGGGATATGTCATCAGCACTCTGTACGCACAAAGTGTTAGGTAGCACAGATTTATATGTTTATATCACAAATTATAACTAACAATCTTTTTCTATGGAAAGACGAGGACAAATTAAAGGTGTGTTCTCACAAATCACAACTAACACGTCGCAAGATGGAGTTGGATGATTTCTTTCAACAGAGACATAGGAAAAGTGTATTAATTAAAAGCAAGATACTGCTAAAACCCTTACAAAAGGAAGGGTAACGAAGTTCAGTGCTCTACTAAGAGGGCACGATTGATCATGAGAAACATATGAACACCCTGGAACATAATTTACATATTCGACAAGAGGGGCTACATAGGCGAGCCTAGCCAAAGAATCAACTGTGGACCAAAATTTATACTAGGTACTACTGTGCTATAGGATTTAAAGTTCCTCTGCCTGAAATATTAAAAACCTCCAAATCGTATTTGGAAGAAAATAAAACTCCCGATCACTATAGGCTTTTATCACTCGAGCATTGTGTATCTTTGTATTAAGAAGGTAGAAATGTCTTGAAAAAAATATACAAGAGGGGTTGTTTCCCAGCCCGACCAGTACCTCTATTAGATTTTAGCCATAGCTCTTCACTATAGGCTAATTTTATACCCATTTTGTCCCTCTAACTTGTCAGTTTCCTTAATGTAACCTATAATATGATTTCTCCTTTTGGAATCTCCTCGTGATAGTTATCTTTTCAATTCATAAATTATACAATGTGGTAATGGCCATCGTAACTTCTGGTTGCTTCTGCGTGATAGACTTAATACAAGAAACATTTTGAGAAGGAAAAATATATACCTACCTAGCTACAGCTGTGTACTTTGTGATGATGATTGCGAGGAAAGCTCCTTGCATCCTTTTTTTCCTCTGTCACTTCAGCAAGGAATGTTGGGACTTTGTGAACATCGATCTCTTGGGATAACCAGCTCCCACCTCTTGATATGGTGTCCGATCGACTTCCAAAGTGTCATATTTAGAGAGATCATGATAACTGCTTGCTGGGCCATCTGGAGGTTGAGAAACAACATCATCTTTGACAAAGGCAGGAGAGAAATAAGTGAATTTAAAAGGCCGTTCTTCTCGGAAATTGGAATTGTTTGCTCCAAGGCCAAGCCGTCAAGAAGTCTATTGTAATTTCTTTGTTGTTCTTTTTCTTGAGGAAGCTATATGACACACGTGTGGCAATTTGATTCTTTCCACACTAATTTTGAAGCGTCTGATTTCTTGCATCTGGCCTGCTTTTCTGTCGCGCTGTTCCTGACGGTTTTTGGCCTTTTCCCGTCGGTAATTGGCCGTTTGGAAAAACTGCTACTGTACTCTGGTAGTGATTTGACAGATATTTCATTAATTATCCAATAAATCTTGTTTTGGTGATGTGGCCGTTTTATTTATTTTATCCAATAATAACGTATGTTCATTTTATTTACTATAAATTTAATCAAAGCTTGTGAAATTTAACATAGAATAAAACGTATAAAGTAATAATGTTATTATAAAAAGTTTGTTCATACTACGATAGATCGGAGTTCGGAGAGGACGTGGGTGTGTGTGGTCGCTGCCGAAATCTCCGACGTGGTGCCGTGTCATGCCGTGCGTCAGCTGGGCCATGCGCGTGAAGATTTGCACGAATCCCGATTGGGCACAAATTCTGGTAGTCGATCGTGATTGAGTTGTGTGACGGCCCAACATGTTAGCTCTCGACACGCGCACTAGTGTCACTGATGCTCTGCAGCAACAGTTGACATCAAACTTAATTCATTCATTCATTAACCCCAGTATCTTCTCTAATCTAACGACTCACGTTAGCAATGCGCGCGGTAACCGTCGTACACGACTTCTCAACCACAATCTCCAGTCCTGTACACTGTCACGTAGTACATCCTGTTACGAGGTCCCGGTTCTTGAAACAACCAACACGGAGTAACTTTTTTTTTTTTTTGACACCTCTCATCTAGATACAGCTGTAGCATCTGTTCATACACAGACACACACCAACACCACACACACTCACACCTCACACACACCACCTGTATACAAGCAGACCTACAACTATACACAGACACCAAGACGCATCCTTGAAGAGATCAGAGTCGAGGCTCCGGCGACAGGCGCGTCACAGTCCCTTTGTGGCACCATGCGTTGAAAGGCACAACTGAGATTTAAAAACAGGGAATAAATCCCCTGGGTGAGGCACCCAGGCGAGTACCAGCACTCGAAAAAAAAAAAAAAACACGGAGTACTGTAACATGACATCCTGTTACGAGGCTGTTTACACGATGAACTCCCTGTTGCAGGGTGTGAACACGGAGTACTGTACATCATCATTCACGTAGTACAGGATGTTTACAGCCACGTACTCCTACATACGTTTGTCCTTCCTGCTTCCAACTTTACATCATTGCAGATATGCGAATATTTGACTCTAGCTGTGACTGTGACTGACTATAAGCATCCTTTGAATTTTGATTCTTAGTTTTTTAATGCCTGGGTGTTCTAGAGTTGACCAAAGGGAAGCAACCGCTCCTAGGTATCCCATCGGGGACGGAGTTACGCATCTCATTTCCTTCTTAATACAAAGCTCCTTAGGTCTAGTTTTTTTTTTAAAAAAAATTTTGGGAGTTCGCCAGAGCGTGTCCTCCTCCATCCACCTGCTGTGGCTGCTGCAGATTGGCCGTCAGGTGAGCCACCACCGCGTGATGTACCTACCAATGCAAGGAGTCCAGATCTTTCTTTGAAATCGTTTAACATTCCTAGCCTTCCATAACTACCACATGGTAATAAATATTTTTGTTCAGTAAAGAGTAAAGGGTGGCAGCTGAAATGAAAGCTTGAAGAATCAATTGTACCCGGCTGAGCATCTTGTGTGGTTCACAGCGATGCTTTTGCTTGCCCAAAGCATTTGTCCCCAATCTTTCCTCGCATTTGAAGCCAATATTACAATATTGACATATGGATACTATTACTACTACTACTACTACTTCGATACTTATATTTTTCAGTTTTTGACGCTCATGAGACTTGAATCTATTGTTTTTTTTACCTCTCTATAATATATGGGTGCCGTGTCGATCTGTCACAATATAGCAAGGGGGATTGCAAAAGAGTGTATAAAGTCCCTGGTAGAATTGCTTCGCCTACCGGAGTAGAATTGCACCGTGTGCGCGACAACGTCATTGTCATGGAATCAGTGACCTGCTGCCGATCGATAGGCGTTGCGTGTTGCCTGGCTCACGTGTTGCTTGGCGGCGTCTACTGTCGTGAGTTGTGGTTCAGGATGCTCTCCCCAATTCATGCCCTCCTACCTGCACCTGCACAACATCTGCACGTCTGCACTACTGCCTGTCTCCGTACCAAAGTAAGTACGCGCAAGCGTTCGCGAAAAAAGCAAAATAACTGACCAGAGCCAGCATAGGAATTCAGCAAAGTTTTCCCCTCCACGTCATCTAGAGGTTCAAAAGGATTCTCTATTCTCTACCACGACAGTGATGTTGGAGTAAATAATAGGGTAACGTGATGTCGTTCTAGACTCACGGCTTCGTGTTAAATAGGCTAGGAAAAGCCCCTAGCAAGGCATGTACATCATCTTGTCTTATAAGTAGAAAAAAAAAAGATTTACAAGATCACAATGGATCTATTCTATGACTTAAACAACAAGATATCTATCTATACCACATGTTACAAACATTCCACAAAAGGAAGCCTGGCCTTGCATCTTTTAACACTCTCTCTCAATCACAACGTTTTTGTAAGGTTGAGATTGGTTCTAAACACTTTCAACTTATGAACTGACAATGCCTTGGTGAAGCCGTCTGCAATCTGATCATTAGTACTGATGAACTGGATCTTGAGTTGCTTCGCTGCCACCTGTCCTCTCACAAAATGATAGCCAATCTCGATATGCTTAGTTCTAGCATGAAAAACTAGATTTGCTGGCAAATAAGTAGCTCCTAAGTTATCACACCATAACTGTGAAGCCATTGGATGAGGAACACTGAGTTCATCGAGCAACTTTCTTACCCACATAACTTCTGCGGTAGCATTTGCCATTGACTTGTATTCAACTTCTGTGCTTAGCGTGTTTTCTTGCACACCATGAGATCAAATTTGCTCCTAGATAAATAGCAAACCCAACTATGGACCGTCTGTCATCCGGGCAGCTCGCCCAATCAGCGTCCGAGAAGGCACTAACCATAATTGTCTTGGATTTACCAATGCGCAACCCTAGGCTTAGTGTTCCTTTCACAAACCTCAGGATACGCTTGACAGCTTCCCAATGCACTATAGTTGGAGAGTGTAAAAATTGACACACCTTATTAACTGAAAAAGAAAGATCTGGGCAGGTTAATGTCAAATATTGTAGAGCACCAACTATGCTTCTGTATCTCCTGGAGTCTTCTGATCACAATGGGTGTCCACTGGTGATGGACAACTTTTTGGACACGGTCAGAGGTGTAGTCACTGAATTACACTTGCTCATATTTACTCTTTGTAGCAGATCAATTGCATACCTTTCTTGAGTAAGAAGAAGTTCACTATGACCTCTCTTTACCTCAATGCCTAGAAAGTAGTGCAACGCACTAAGATCTTTGATTGCAAAGTCTTTCTCAAGATCACGAAGCAAGACAGACACCGCCTAACCAAACCTAGTAAGGCAGTGCACACATATTGGTTCGTCGTCTTCTACTGGAAGTTTGAAATCTACTGTCTCGGACTCCTAATCCTATCCAAGTCTTCAACGAGCAATATGTACGCAACACTTCGTCACTTCACTTGATATAAAGTGCATATATGGATTCAGATTAGCTTCAATTTTCCTTCCGTTTTCTGTGAAATCATGTTGGTAATTTAACCATACTTGATTATTGATTCCAACATTTTTCTTTCTCCTCAATCATGAGCTAACTTAAGGTAGCAAACGAGTCGAACCGAATGTAGCAACGCACGGGCAACCTAAGTTGGATAAAAACCAAAAACAATATGCGTAACTCATGTAGTCTTTGTAAATGTATCCATATCTGTTTTTATTGTGCCACAATGTCGAGACCAGTTGGTTTTTTAACTAGTGGTACTATATCTATACCTACTAATAAAGAGAGAAAATTTCAGTCCCCACCTCCTTTTCTCGCGGGCTTTTCACCTCCTTTTTTTTTTACGCCCTTTTTCCGCCTGCCCATCGCGCACCTTTTTTCAATTTTTTTTTTCTGCCTTTTCTGCCCAACTATTTCGTTTTCCCCCGCCAGATACGTGTTCCGTATAGCATACGGAATATGCGTACTAATCGTTAGGTATAGTACAATTTAAAAAGAGCTCTAAATCCGTGCAAAAAAAAAAAAAAAAACTCCACATATATACATATATACGATTTCTTGTCCAAATCCAAATAGGTGTGACGGGCGGGCAAATAAAACTCTCCACGATTTTTTTTTTTTATATACGATTCATCAATCCCGGAAGTCTATATCCAAATCCAAATAGGTCCGACGGAGGGCAAAGAAAAAAAACTCTCGACATACATATATACGATTCATCAATCCCGGCTGGCCGCCGGCGTCAATCAGCCTGTACGGCGAGGGCAAGGGCGCATGCGTGCGAGGCTCAACTGCGACGCCGAGACCTTGAACAAGAAGCTGAACGCCACTGTCCAAAGCGCTCAGCGGGCGCACGCCGCCGACCTCAAGCTCGCCATCTTCGACATCTACACGCTGCTCCGCAAAAACTTCGCCCAAGACACGGCAGCTTATTGTACATGCGTGCGTGTTCAATAATGCCGCGATCGAACATGCCAATATGAGCGAGCTAGCATAGCATATATATGCATATGAGATCATCGATATCGCCGCCGTTATCGCGTTTATGTAGGCTTCGCGAACGCGGCGTGCTTTGCCGAGGCGGACGCACGCCAAGATGATGTGGTGTACCTCTACGGCCCGACGGCGGCGGAGCGTGTGGGAACGCCAGCAGCCTACGTCGCGGCCACCGTTCCTGGTCTGCGTATACGTCATCGAAAGTGACGGAGGTAACAAGAAATTGCTAAGCGGCTAAGCCCCATGATTGTGTTTGTATACGTGGTATATATATTCTTTAGATTTGGAATTTAGGATTCCCTTGAGGTGCGGACGCATGTTTAGTATGACATTGAATTCTCTAAAATTCTGAAATCGAATTGAGTATTGATAATTTTCTTAAATCGTCGAGCGCTGCTCGCAACGACGAGGTGGAGCTCGAGTGCACCGACGACCCACGATCTCAGTGCCCGCCAGGGCCATAGAGCGTTCTTTGGGATGGCGGCAAGGGGGAGCTCGGCTATGAGAGCTAGCTAACGGCGGTGGTCACCGAGACGTGAATCTAGGAGAAGGGGAGCACAGACGGGCGTGGGGCAACGACGACGCTGAGTTTCGAAAGCAGACGAGCTTGATATATACATTTTTTTTTTTCGTGGTAACGCCGCGGGCACTTTTACTAGTCCATTTTAAATTGTAAGTTGTCTCAATAACTTTTCTACTTGATTTTATTTTATATGGATAGTGTATATTTAAGTATATAACAAAATTTATGTATCTAGAAAAATGAAAATGTCTTATGATTTGAAAAGGCTGGAGTAAAAAAATATAATGTGTGTCTAATAACAAATTTATAGAAAAAACTATACACACAATTTGGAAAAAGATGGAGTAGCAAATTGAAAACATATCCATCTCGAGACCAACCGTCCTCGTTTCCGTCTCCTTCCTCGCGTTCCTCCCTTCAGCTCGCCGCCGCCGCCGCTGCATCCGTCACCTTCACACAGCGTGCGCTCGCCCCCCTCTCCCTCCCTCCCTCCCTCTCTCTGTCTGCGACGACTGGGTGGTCTACCGCTGCCGCCGCCCTACGCCCGGTGCCTCGGCCCTCGCCGATCTCTTCTCCGGCGAAGAGCACCCACCAGGTCCCATTACTAGATCCGCCCCTGATGCAGGCCGCAAGGAGGCTAGCGACTTGGAGCCTCCAACGACGCCTACTCCTTCCCTCTCAGGCTCAGGCCCCAAGCATCCCGACGGCGGCAGCCTTCCTCCACTCCCACGCCACCAGCTTCGGTACACATTGCTCGTATCAATTGTTCCTTCCCGCTTATATTATACAGATAGATCCTAAAATCTCGTAGTTTTTCAGGGTATAAGCAGGTGCGCGAAGAGGAAAAGAGCAAATTGGTTGGCAACGTTTTCAGCAGCGTGGCTTCCAGCTATGACCTCATGAACGATCTCATGAGCGTCGGCTTGCATAGGCTGTGGAAGGACAGGTTTTGCTGCTGCTTAACCTTTCCGTTTCTTTTATTCTTCACAATCCAACCAACTCCCTTTATCACTCAAACTCTGTTTATTTTCTTTCAGGCTTATCTGCAAGCTGAATCCCTTCCCAGGGATGAAGCATCTCGATGTGGCTGGTGGAACAGGTAATGCACATCCATCCCCTTCCCTCATTGCTTTCAGCTGCACGACGGAAGTAACAGATACAAACTTTACTAGTAACATAAAAATTGTTAATTCCATCTTAATATTCTTCCATTCAGTCCATCTATATAATTAGTCAGTAATATTGGTAGTTAGTCCTTCGGCGAGGCCAGCATTAGTTTCTCACAGATGTTAATCAGTGCTACCATGGTCCTTTCAGTTCCTACCGTGTGTCTTGTTTATGCTTCTTGTTTTCTGCTCTGTTGAAAGGTTATATTGCCAGGAGTTGTTTTACTGGCAGAAATTTGTAGTAGGAAAATAATTCCGTGACTGATGATGTCATTTTTTATGACTTCAGGCGATGTTGCTTTTCGTGTACTGGAAAGAATTAAGAGTGTGGGTCACAGAGCTATGCAGGGTACTCTTACTGAAACCGAAGAAGAAACCCACATTTATGTCTGTGACATTAATCCAAATATGCTAAATGTTGGGAAGAAGCGTGCTGCAGAAAGAGGTCTCAAGCATCAACGTTGTATATATTTTGTCGTCTCTACCTCAAGTGTGGGTTATGTTGTTCAATAGTTGAATTTTTATTTTCAGGGTATAGCGAAGAACATTGTCTTAGCTGGATACAAGGAGATGCAGAAGCTCTGAGTTTTGAGGATGGATCTATGGATGGTTACACTATCGCATTTGGGATCAGAAATGTGACACACATTGAGAAAGCTCTATCAGAAGCTTACAGGTTGGCTAATTTAGAAACCTAGCAACTATTATTGTTCATGTTTCAAGTATGTCCTGAGCTGGATGTCTCTACTGTTTCAACTTCAATATTTGCTTTATTCTTCATGAGCTGTATCCTTGGATTCAGTTTTTCATCGTCATGTACAGTATCATGGATTAAGCTTTTCATGTTCTACCAAGTTTGCTTAGTTGATGGATCTGAAATTTCAATACTGTTACATCAATTGGCACATTTCAATTCTTTTTGCTAGTTGATGGTCTGAAAATCTTATTGCTATCACATCAATTGTCTTGTTTCAGGGTTCTAAAACGAGGGGGCAGGTTCCTATGCTTGGAGTTGAGCCATGTGGATGTCCCTGTTTTTAAAGAGATGTAGGTTTAGATCAATCATGCCTTTAATATTCTTCTTCAATCTTCATGTAAGATACAAAAGATATATTTAAACAACAAAAGGCATGGGCTATAATGTTTTCATCTATCTCACAGTTAATTTCCAAAAAGTCGCAATCCGTGCCAACCAAGTTGACAAATTGCCACCTGCCTATGCTAAACAATATTCAAGGGCTTCCGAAACTGATCGTTTTTTCCTGTCTATATTAATGTCAATGGAAAAGGGTTGCAGTGATGTAGTTCTTTTGTTCCTTGAAAAAAAATGCTAATGTTGCCCTTGCCTAGGGCCCTGTATGAACAGTGTGAGCTTTTCTTTTCTTTCATCGGCAGTGGAAGAAAGTAGAACAAGTGTTATGTCCTGCAATATATTTTTTTTGTTCTCTTTCAAATTTGCTGCCTTTTTTGTTCAGCTATGATGTTTACTCATTTTCTGTGATTCCGACTGTTGGAGAGCTGGTTGCTGGTGATCGGCAATCGTATCAGTACTTGGTTGAGAGCATTCGTCGGTTTCCAAATCAGGTAATGGTGCTGTGAATTAGCACTTTTGTTTGTTATCGAGAAACATGAACATATGATTACATTCTTTTTGTCATTTTTCTACTTGGACCATCTTTGGGTTTATTCAAGATTAATTAGTACCTTGCAAAACAGGCATAGTGTTTTTGCTGGGATAGATGTTAAGCTAGAAGACGGGTGATTGACTACTTGCTGACCAGACTTTTACCTTTGCAGGAAAAGTTTGCTCAGATGATTCAGGAAGCCGGATTCCAGAGGGTGGAATATGAGAACCTCGTGGGTGGTGTAGTTGCCATTCATTCTGGGCTGAAACTGTAAGCTGAATCATTTGGCGTGTAATGCGCATTTTGTCAAAGGTGTAACGAACGATAGCTAGATGCACCCCTACTTCGTTCTCTAAATAAATTCTATGATAAGTAGTAGTTGTTTATATATTTTTTTCAAAGTTGGCCTTCAATTACAACACGTGAAGATTGGAATCCTTCGCTAGCCACATTATGCAATCCTTATGTTCCAAATTATAGTTCACTTTGGGAGCTCTGGTGTCCTTCGTACTCTCCAATTCATCATCATCCTTGTTATATATCTATAATGGGATACCAAGATACTTGCTATTTAATCCAGATCATATATTGATTTCATGGTGGTACCTGTTTAGATGAGTCATCAAAGTATATACTTTAATAATCAAATGTGGAGTACCACGCATAAGTATGATTTCATTGAATGATCAAATGTGGTTCCATTTAACCACTAACCATTACCCATGAAACTAAGGAATTGTATTGTCAAGATGCAAATAGCTCACATAAGAACAATATCAAAAAACATATGTTGCATAAAGCTATATGGTCCCATAAATTACAACATGGTGGAAAATAAACATCTTATAACACATATCTTGCAATAATTTCACATATCTAATCACATTCTTACCCAAATAGTTAATCGTATTGGTATTCAATGACTTTGAGCACGGGAAGATTCAGGACCCTGTTCACTTGAACCTATCTTTATCACCCATGGTATTAGTGTTTTTTTTTTCCTCTCACAAACACAACAACATCAATTGACTTAACAACCGTAAAAACCATCAGGCGAATAACCTGAGGGTGTCCTCTCCTAAGTATAATAACATGTTAAAAATTATATGTTATATAAAAATATTAGTAATAACAATATATGGCATATATTCTAATTTTTCATATTTTAAATATTCAAGATAATCGTCATGCTCGTGCCGACTCGGACAAGTAGAGAGGCAGGTTGCGGATGATGACCTTGTCGCCTTGGGCACCCGCAAATTGACATGCCAAGCGATAATCGTCTAGCCAGACCTCGTGCGCGCGCTTCACGAGTACTTCTCGATATGATTCGGGGTCGAAAGCGGACGGGAGTGGAGCCCTCCCCGATTTCCCTGTGAAGGCTTGTGGCCCGGGGGGGTCGGGCGAATCGCCTCGCTTGTCGCGACGCGCCGGGCGTTGTTCAATTTCTTCCCTAAGATCGTGGAGTTGACGGTTGTCCCGGCCGGCTCGCCCGGTTGTTCCCTCTGGCGGCCTTGGCCGGACGATTCTCCTCAAGGCGCCCCAGACGTCTCGATTGGTACGGTTGTCGATCAGACGCTCCCTAACGGGACGCGCCGGGGCTTGGCTTTGACCGGGTTCGGCAGAGGCTTGTCTGCTGCGGGTCGACTCCTGACGCCTCGAAGTTGCATAGTTCCTGAAAGTCGAGCTCTCGGCTTGCTAGACAGCTGCTTTATCAATGAGTTCCTTGAGCCCGTCACGTAGTCTTCTTCCCGCAGTCGTTGAGGGCTCGGGCATTTCTCGAACAAGCATTGCGGCTGCGGCTACGTTCAGGCTAGCGCGGTTGAAGGGAGCCGGCACCCTCGGGGGACGCGAGTTGTTCCTAGTATCGTCCTGGCCACTTGGGGCTTGAGGCGCTTGCCGGTTCCTTTGTCGTTGTGCCCGTTCCTAGCGAATGGTTTGCTCCAATCGTCGCACTCGCGCGGCCTCTGCCTGGAGTCACGCCTCGATATCTCGCAGCTGTGTGCTTTGCCCGGCGGGGACCGCAACTGGTCGCACGGGTGCGGATGCGGCCGGTGCCGGCGGGGCGCGCTGCCGTCGTCGGAACCACGCATCGTTATCGCTTTCCTCGGGGTCAGTAAGATTATCATCTACGAACTCAACGTTATAGCATTCCCGTGGGATCATAATAATCACTATCATAAGGACCAAGTTCAGGATCTGCAATGTCATATGTAGCCCTAGGATGGAACCCTAAACTAGGATGCCGGTCGTGGAGCTCCCTGAAGTAGGCGCCGATCGTCCCCGGAGGAGGAGGCACCACTGGTCCGCGGGCGAGCAGGTCGCCCCAGTCGTCCCGGTCGGGTCGGATGCGTTGGGGTAGTGGCCGCCGCTCGCTGCCATCCACTCGGTTCTCCTAGTGCGGGGGACCACCGGATCTTCCGGAGCGCCGTTGTCGCGGCGGCGTCGTCAGCCGCCGCCACCGTGCCTGCCGCCTCTGGATCTCCGGGCGTCGCCTCCGATGGCCGAATGGCCACTTGTCGCTGGGTCGCGGGCTCGGCGGCGCCTTGCACACCGCCCGGTGGGTGCCATCGCGGCCGCCGCCTGAGCCGCGAGCTTGGCGGCCTCCTCCTCCTCCGTCGGTCGGCGAACACAGGGAATAGGTCGTGGTAGAAGTTGCGCCTCACGTGCCATCGTGGGCGCTTCGCCTTCTTGATGCGGCGACCATGGTGACGGTTGCGCCTCCTTGGAGATCGGGAGCGGTTGCTCGCCGACTCTGTCGGGAGCAAGATCGCCTTTGTAGTCGTGGCCCGGCGCCACGAACTCCGTGCCGCCGAATCAAGGCGTCTCTTGGCGGAGCTCGTGCTCCGGCGAGCAAGACGGGAAGGATGGAGAAGCCGCCATCTAGGTTTGTGGGAAGTGGTTTACGCCTGCCGCCCCTACCTGGCGCGCCAACTGTCGGTGTTATGAGAATCGGGGTCTCCCAATAACGGCAATAATTTATAGGCTCTGCACTCCCCGCCTGATGGCGTGTGCGAGATGGAAGACGAAGGGTTTATCCTGGTTCAGGCCATGGGGCCCTACGTCCAGCAGGTTGTGACTTCTCGTATGACCTCGCACCAATGTGCACGGGAACCAAAGCGGTTACAAGTGATTTGGGAATTGAAAGAGAGATTCAATCCCGGGGGTTTGAGATAGCTAAGTGTGAATGCCTAGAGAGTCGATCCGTTTTCCTGTGCCATTACTCTCCCTTTTATAGTGCAAAGGAGAGATAATGTGTACAATACGTGTCGTGTACATATGCTAAGGTGTCTACCGTCCGTGGCTCCAGGCGTATCATGCCCGAGCCCAGACCTCGGGTACCCTGGTGGGAGTGCCGTTATGTGGACGCGTGTCCTTGTGGCGCCTGGATGCGTGTCCTCCGTCCGAATGGGATGCCTCCTGAGGGTCCGATGGGGGTCCTCTGATCCCTGCATGAAATCGGCTTCTCTAGGAAGCGTCGTAGTGGCGTGTCAATACCCCGAGGGTCTCTGGATACGTGGCAGGGGGATGAAATGTTTAGCAAATGAACAGTGCGACCATGGTTTCCCGTGCGCGGTGGCGTGTGAAGTAACCGCTCCCTTTACGTCCCATCAACGGGGGACGCGAGGAGATAACGGGGCAGGCGAATCGACAGGGTAATCGATTGCCCTGTCACTGTAGCCTGTGTAGCAGAGGTATTTAATGCGGCTGCCCCCCACTACCCGGCTGGTATTTCCAAGGTGCGCCCGGGGCCTCCTGCCCTTGGGTGCGTTGGAAATAATTTGTCCGGGGGCTCCTACCCTCGGGCGAGGCGGAGGTTTCTCGCCCGGGGCTCCTCGGCCCTCGGGTGAGACGGAGATTGCCCCCAGGGGTTCCCTGTCCTCGGGCGAGGCAGAAGTTGAGCCTCAGGGGCCTCCGGTCCTCGGGTAAGGAGCGCGTTGTGGTGCGGGCGGGCGATAGGCTAGTTCCCTCTTGTCGGGGGCCGAGCCGGGCGGCGTGTTGACAGTTTTTTACTGGGCCTTTTATGAATGTTGCCTTTGGTCCTTCTTCTCCACACTCTTGATGACTCCAACGGCTTTGTCTTTGGGTTGTTTTCGATGTTTCCCTGGACCGCGGTGGGCGAATCAGGATATCGGCCCTTATGTAGCTGGTGTGTTGGGCCCGTTAGTCTAGTGTTTGGAGATGGGCCGTTGTGGGCCGCTTAGCGGGCCGAAAGGAGTTCTGTTCTTTAATTCCTCCAAGCTTGTAGATCAGTTGGCGGTGGCGATTCTTTCTTTCTCGGCTAGTTGGCGCTGGATTTTTTGTCTTGGGTCTTTTTTGACCCGGTGTCAATCTCGGGCCGGATCCCCTCTAGGGTTCGTGGGCGCGTTGTCCGCCTTGGGCTGGAATTGTTCGTGGGCGATTATTTAGGCCCCGACGGGCGGTCTTCCTTGCCTCCGATGGCCCTTTGGGTTCGCGAGGTGGCGGAGACCGCTGCTTCTCCTCGGTCGGTGGTGGTAGTCCTAGTAGGTTTAGGTTTTGGTGTCCGACGACGGCGGCGTCGGGCGGCGGTGGCGTCTTCATGGAATAAGGTCCTCTCGTACTTCTCCCCGCCTCGGGGGTGCTCTGCTCCGACCGTCGGCGAGCACGTGGAGGTGGAGCCCGACCGTCGGCTCATCTACAAGAGTCGGTCGGCGGCTTTTTTTAATCTCGTGGTGAGAAGGGGTCGTCGGCCTTGTGTTTCAAAGGGTGCGGAGGACGCCGGGCGTTGTGGAAGACAGGGAGGATGGATCACCGCGCCCGGCCAGTGGGTCGCCAACGAAGCAAGCTTGCATCCAAGGTCGGCGAAGGTCGGGCGTGGACATGACCTATGGGCGTTCGGTAACAACAACTGCTTCGTCGGGCGTTTGAGCGTCTACGGCGATCCACATCAAAGCCGCTATGCGGTGGAAGCTTCTTTCGCCATGGGATTGAGTGCAGCATATGGAGTCGGCGTTCTTCGGCGTCGAGTTTCTGGTTTTGCATGTTGGTTTGGACGGTTGTCCTCCGTATCTTTTACGGTGTTCCTGTACTTATACTCTTCTATCTTGCTTAATTAATATACAGGTATATTTTCTAAAAAAAAAATCAGTATACATGGTTGTTTCTTTTTGTGACATTTATACTTACGTACTCCGTAAAAGATATGTATTCCTTGTCCCCAAAAAATGTCACCAACCAATCACACTATCAAATGACTGACCCTTTTGGGCCTTTCTTTTTGAAACTTTGAATATTCCCTTCGTCTGGTTGGGCTTGGCTTCAGGTACCTAAAACCACCTAACCCTAACTCGGATGATGACCTGATTGATGAGGGGAAAAAATTCGCGCACACTTCCTTCTTTTCTTCTCCTCCTTCCCCGCGGTGCGGTGGTCTCTCTTCTCCACCTCTTCGCTTGGCCGGTGGGGATGCGGCGGCTATGGCGGTGGTACCAGCAGTGCCTGGCCACGCACCCGGTGCGCACGCAGGTCGTCAGCTCCGGCATCCTCTGGGGCCTCGGCGACATCGGAGCGCAGGCCGTCACCCACCACTACTCCGCCCGCCGCGGCCACGCCAGAAGCCCCCCTGAGGTAGCAGCAGCAACAGCCCCAATCGGCCACCCTATTACCGCTCCCTTCCCGGTCCGTGCTCGTATTCCTTCCGCCAGTTCCTGAACCGGGTCGCCCTGGCCCCGGGATTGGCGAGCTGTTCCTATTCTTGCCCCGGACCTGGTGGCTCCTTGAGCTTTTGCGTGCTGTTCTGACCTAGCATATAGCATATACCCGCTGTTGATGCTTATCGGTTCGGAGGAGGTGCCGGTTTGATCGGTAACCTCAATCAGTGTCAAGCCAGCCAACTCTGAATGCTGCGGATAATGCCTGGATTTGTGCCTTGTTTCTTCAGCTTGTGTGTGTGGTTACCAGCCAAGAAACTAGTGGTTCGGTGTGGAACACCTTGACATGTTAATGATTCTTCGTTTCTAGTGCCAGGAGTCTTGTCAAATCTATCTATTCTTGTGGATATATCTATTGTGGTGCTGTTAGTGACAACTTATATAAACTGATAGTCCTCTTGTGGCAATACATCAGGCATGGGATAGGAGTTCTGAATCGTCAGTGATGTCTGATGTCACTCCATTTGGGGTAGTATTGGAGCCTTTGTTTTGCGATTAAGAGGAGTAAATGGGTAATGAGATGTTGAAGCCACCGCCCTCCCCACTTTCAAAAGATGGAGGTTTGCCTGCTAAATTGATTATTCTGCAAATCGGGTTAATGTTCTGTCCATGTGATTTATTGTCGACCTTTGGTTGCTGGGACCTTCAGGGTGGTTATAGTTTGCGGTCCATTTTGATGGGTCTGGCAAAATAAAGTTGGGGTGGCTTCTTTGTATTCTGCTAATACGTACTAACTAATAGAGTTACACTTTTCATTTCTTTCTTTGATAGTAATGGTTAGTCATTTGTCTGGTTGTCTTAGCTTCAGATGTGCTTGTTTGTTCTTTCAACTCTAGCGTTGTGAGCTTGATTTGATTATCGTTAATATGTGATTTAGGTAACATGCTTGGCTTCTTTCTAAGCAGCAAACCAGCCTTTGAATTACTTGTAACTAGAGTTCATTTGTTGGGTTTTTTCTGTAAATAAAGTCAGTGCAGTGCAGCTGAAGGGCTGATTATATTTTCTATGTATTGGCCAGTTAGTTGAAACAAGACATTTATTGTTGTTCATGGTGCATTTGTTCAGATATGAGATTGGAAACTCAAGGGAATCCTGATTGGCATTTCGTTTTGTCTTGGGGACCCCTATAAACTACCTGTGCCTCCATGGGCAGTCTCTTAATTATTCTTTGTTTGGGTGTCTACTACTGTTTTTCATTCTTCAACTTCATTGTTACCCATTCAGCAAAACTTTGTTGCTTTTACAGGATAAAGATGAAGATAAAGAGTTCAAAGTTGATTGGAAGAGGGTGGGCATCACGAGTTCCTTCGGATTTGCTTTTGTTGGTCCAGTTGGACATTACTGGTTAGTTCCCTGTATTTTATAACATGATCATAGGTTCATGTTTTACCATTATTAACAATGAAAAAATCGTAACCATAGTCCTATGCCTCAGTCCCACAATCACCACACATCACAGAACACCGAACACAGTAACACACTCATAAAAATAACAAAATTATAGGATAATGAGATTTAGAGAAGATAAAGGGCAAAGTGAGGATGTGATCCCAATTATGCACTGCTATTCTCTGTTTTAGGTATCTAGGTGATATTATAAGTGGCAGTTCATGGTGTCATATTATCAATAAGGACTTGAAACTGCTTCTTGAAAACTAAATAGATCTAAAAACACATGAGTTGCTTGAATACGCTGGGGGTACTTTCTAGATTTAACAGGTTTATTGGAAACCTGGATATTTGATACTATGGTTATTGACTACTGGTGTAAATGTGTAATTGAAAGAGCCAATGGATGCAAGCATTTATACAAATGCATGTGTTTCTTTCAATATATATAGTAAATCACATGACAACATGAATGCACAAGTGGTTCTTGTCTCACCGAATTTTGCCCCTGTATCTAGTTATTATGTGGTCAGGCAGTTGACTTTCCACAAGGGGCAAGTATCAACTTTAATTAGTAGAAGTATTTTGGGCTGTACTTCACAGTTGAACATCCTTGTTCATTTGTATGCTCCGTAGTTCACTTCAACATCGATTTGATGTCCACTATGCCATGTGCTGTAATTCAACAATGCTATATGAAATGCAGATAAAAAATTTTCTGCTATATGAAATGCAGATAAAAAATTTTGATCATACAGGTTTTCATTTTTGGACAGAGAAATAATCTGATAAGAATATCTGCTGTGGGAACAAACCCCTGCAGCCCTATTCATTCCCACCTTGACTTATTCATTTCTGATGAATGTTGATTCCACAGTCTCCTCTCTTATCTGCTGCACATTGTTGTTCATTTGTAAAAGGTAGTTAAGATTTTGTAGTATGGATGCTTTATAATTTAGTGATTTGCAGATTAAAGCAGTTCTCCTTGAAGTATTGTCAATTCGGATGTTATATGATATGTTGCTTGCATCAATATCTGTCACTAAGACTTTGGTTTTGTTGTATAGGTATGAATACCTGGACCGCTTCATCCGGCGGAGATTTCAGCCTAATACGTTCAAATTTGTTGCCTCAAAAGTTGCCGCGGATGGTTTACTCTTTGGACCATTAGACCTCCTCCTGTTCTTCTCATATGTTGGTCTTGGTCAAGGAAGGAGCATAGAGCAGGTGAAGGAAGATGTGAAAAGGGACTTCATTCCCGCTCTGGTGTTAGGTGGAACCATTTGGCCTGCTGTGCAAATCGCAAACTTCCGCTTCATCCCTGTGCGGTACCAGCTCCTGTATGTGAACTTGTTCTGCCTCTTGGACAGTTGCTTCTTGTCATGGATTGAGCAGCAGGGAGATGCTTCCTGGAAGCAGTGGTTCACGCCGTTTCAGAAAATCGAAGACCAGAAGAGTAAGGTTTGATTTGGTTACTTTGAGTCATGTATGGTTCGTTGTCTGGATCACTACTTGTAAACTCTGGTTGATCCAGGAAGATAATGGTAAAAAAGGAGAGGTGTCTGGCAGCAACTGTTTAAGTGAAATTGCGATGCCAGCAAAGCTGAACATTGATATCGTTGTAGAGAATTTTTTTAATCTTTGACCGGGAGGAAACGTTTGCTGAATTGCTTTGTTAAGTGCCTGTTTTGCGGATGTGTTAATTTTCGTTCCGGGGGTACATTGGTCTCAAAGTGATTCGCTGAGCAATGTTGTTGGTAACCTGAAGATGCTTTGGCATGCTCTGAATTTGCAGCATACCTGCACCCTGCAGTGCTAGTATAGAAAACGCCTGTCTGTGTTCTGCTGTATCAGGTGCTGGTGAAGCAGAGCTTTAACCGTGAAATGTTAGGCGTTTCTCTCCGGCACCTGAACAAGGCGGATTGTATTTACTATTTACTTGTGATCAGTATAAACACCTGCTGAGAGGCAATCTGATTGCGTGATTCAGAGCTGATGTGTGATGAGCACTAAACTAAACCATTGTAATGATTGAACGAACCAATGTGAAACCCGTGCCAAGAGAAACAAAATGAACAAATCAGTTATAGCCAGTGTTTTAAATCGTGGCCTATGACATTAGCGACCTGCCTCTTCAATTAGCTAATCGTTGGAATCATGCGATAATCGACTACTCATTGGCTCAATCATTATGCTATAATCGTTGACTAAATCATGATACAACTGTTAAATTGCTAGCTTCCGGCCCAGGGATACGTACCATTGTCTGATTTGTGATTAATTGCGTCCACACCACACGTCTCCATTACAACTGGAGAAGTGATCAAAAGCAAAGGTCTAGCACTGCACATGCAAAACCTTTGACCAGTGTGGAAAACACATGAGCTGACTTACTGTTTTGAGCTTTGGGCACTGTAAACTTTGATGCCTCTGTTCCTCATTTCAGAATTTAGCTGTATATCTATATGCGTGTCGTTGAGCGCAATGCATGTTCACTGGTCCTGGTCTCGCATGAATATTGGACCTCCATACATCCATCGCCACCGTCTGGCGACAGCCGAACGAACGGCGGGCCCAACCGCCCAACCGCGGGAACGAGATCCTCTGCACTTGTTCCCATTGGACTGGCACCATAACTACAGACTGACGTTGTAAGCCGGGCTGCCGGGCCGTGCCCAGCTGGGCTTCGTGCCAGGGCCGTTTTTTTGGGTGTCGTGTCGGCCCGGTAAGCAGGGCCTGTGAATGCTCCTGGGCCGGACCAGAGGCCCGCTTGACAAGAAGAAGAGTCGGAGAGAGGGAACGTCGCCGTCGGGGCGTGCTATCGCGCCGCCCCAGGTCGGCCACACCGACAAGGCCCGGCTAAGGGCCCGCCTAACGGCCTGCCACGACGCCCGTCTTCTTCCCCGCGGCGTCGTTTTCATCGTGCCGCACTCGACGCCCCGCCCGCGTGCTCGCCCTAGGGCGCATGCGGGCGCCGCCTATCCCCCTGTCTTCTTCTTGTTCTATCAAACCCTAACCCTAGTGCATCCATGGCCGCCGCTCCAAGCTCAGCTCGAACTTTGGCCATGGCGCCCCGCCCGACACCGGCCGCCGCCCCACCATGGCCAACCGCACCTAAGCCCCCGACGACCATGCCGGCCGCCGGGCCTACCTAGCTCCCCCGGCCGACCATTCTATAGCCCCCCCGAAGGTCCCGTAGTAGATCCCGCCGCTGTCGTCTCCGCCTCGGCGAGGCCCTTTGCGGCCGGGCGGGCCATGGGGCGGGGGCGGGCCCGTGGGCCGCCCACCAAGGGGTGGTCGGCGCACCCTTAGGCGCCACCCGGTCGGGCGCCGATGATTACCCTCACCGTCGGGCCATCTTCTTATTCATCTCCCATCGGGCGGGTGATTCTTATTCATCTCCGGCACGGTCGGGCGGGTGGACCGACGCGATGCAGTTTATCAGGCCAGCAGATCACTAGTATCTTTTAACATGGGTGTCCCACGCTGTGGCAGCCTGACAAGCCATGCAAGCCAAAACAAAATGGCTAGTTTTGGCAACAATTCCGTAGGAAGATTTAGGTGCTTTCAGTCCTTCGGAGGTGCTCATAGGGGTAGGGTTTGCGTACGTGTGTTCATAGGGGTGAGTGTGCGTGCGTGTTGTGAGCGTCTGCGTTGTACTGTGTCATTCTCAAAAAAAGAAACAAAGATACCATTTGTATGTCACAATGAAGGGGCAATAAAGTAGATATCCTCTCTCTGTCTCATAAAGAAAGACACTATAGGATCTCTAGGACACATTAACCATGATCAAGCAAAATGACCTGAATACACACTGATGAAAAGTACTAAATTAACAGTGATGTACAGTATGGATAGAATGTTAAACACTACTAGAATACCTTCCTTTGTTGGGACATATCAGCAAATTTTGCTTTATAGGACGACAGAGGGAGTAAATCTCAAAATTTGCCATTAGATTTGAACTAACAAAAAACACGAATTATAAAAAAAAAATCGAGATCACGCCAAAGAGCGTTTTTCATTAAACAGAAAGAGTTTTATACATTGCAACACAACATCGAGAAGACACATGGTAACACCATGATTACCAAGAAGCCAACTACTGGACGTAATAACCGCTAAATGAAAGAGAGCTTGCTTAAAAGACCCTCAGCTCTTAACAAAAATGGCAGCAGGTTGAGTTCACCGTAAAAACGAAATAACTAAGGGTTCAACATTGTGAAGAATAAACATCTCGATAGCAATTGCAAGTAAGAAGCCCAGATCAACAGATGACAGTCCGCAGATGCACCAGTGAACTCCCAATTAAACCTAGAAGCAGCAGTTGCAGAAGAAGTTGTCCTTGCAGGTGCAGGAGCAGTCCCGGAAACACTCGAGGCTGAGGCATGGTACATCCTTACCGTCTGCCTCTAGTATTTTCTTGAAGATCAGCCACGCCAAAAACCAGCATATTCCCATGAAGCCCACCACCGATCCAAATACTGTACCCACCAGCTGGCCAACCGATAGACGTGATGCAGGCGCCGGAGCCGCCGCCAGCGGGCCGCCGGCGCAGAGGCTGGACGCAACGGTCCTGTACACGCCGTCTGTGGAGAGTATAACGCCCTCCTTGTTTTGGTCCTCGGCGAAGGAGACAACGACGATGGGACCGGCTTGGCAGGGCATCGGGCTGGTCCTGGAGCAAGCGACGATCATTCGGGTGGTCGTGTGGTGGCCGCTGCTTGGCCTTGGCGGCCACTCCACGGTGGTGGACCAAATTGCAGAGTTGTACGCATAGAAGAACCTGTATTATTATGTATTATGTATGTATGCATTATTGCAGCCACAGGAAATTAAGCTCGTCACTAAAGATATATGCTATCTTAGGTGAAAATTAAAGAATATGAATCGACCGAATGCATAATTCATTGTTCCATTAGTACTTCTTCCGTCCTTTACAAGTCATTCTGACGTTTTTAGAGTCAAAACATTTTAAGTTTAACAAATTTTATATAATAGATAACAACATTTATGATGTCAAATAAGTAGTATTAGATTCTTATATTATTTAATGTCATAAATCTTTGTGGTTCTCTTTATAGCTTTAGTAAAATTTCAAATGCTTCGACACTTCAATAAAATTGAGACAACTTATAATTTGGTATATGGATAAAGTAGCTAGCGTCTAAGTAAGAAAGCGCATGTATGTACCTTCCACTTATGGAGGCGTCAGCTGAACCTTGATATTGAGAGACCCCAGACAATGGTCGCCGTCGACGTTCCAGCTGTCAGACGTTCGAGGTCGAGGACAAGAACCGATGTGGCTAAGGATGTGCTGTTGTCAATGATCGAGTATACCCGTTCTCGTTGTGTCTGCAGATCAATAGTACTTTTGTTTAGATATTATTATTGAGTTGCATGCATCAACTAGCTAGTTGACACACAAAACCTTAATAAGGTAATAAGGAGAGACGGATAATTCACTTATATTTCAACATATATACACATGCATACCTCATCAATGTTGGCACAGTACAAAGTGCCATAATAATCCAAGGCACACCCCCTTGGGATGTTGAGACCAGAGAAGAAGACCTCAGGGCCAGTTCCTGAAAACCGTAGATATTATGGGTATATATGTTTGGTATAAGAAATGACATGGTTCGTCTCACTTTATTCTGAAATGACATAGCTAGATTGATCTATCATCTATCACATATTACCATATCTTATTCATCTCAAGCTAATAACTAATGTATAAGGCATGTTTGATTATACCAAATTTTTTTGTGATATATAAACTCATAATGCATCATCTCAGTGGGTTTTTCAAAACAAACACATATATTTATTAATTCATGAGAATCGAGGGGAACTAGTGTACTTGCTTGGGGTAATTTCATTATGGCCTTGCTAATTAAATTCGTATGTTATTATACTCCTATATATAGAGAGTACAATGGTAAGTTGGTGGTGTTACCTGCAGGGACATCGTGGTCCACGTGGAGCTGGAGAATTTTCCCTAGCAATGAACTCTTGTTTGATGAGACCAAATCAGCCGAAACGGCATGCCCGGTAACGAGGTAAAGGGATGGGTCGTTGGGCTTGAAGAAAAGTTGGCCTCCATGGTCAAGCACTGACAACCCTGCAGCCTTGTCCACCGGTAAGTCCATCGAGAACACCGTGGTACGCTGCTTGAGATGGAAATGAAAGCAGACATATTAAAGGAAATTAGGACCAACTACAGAGTACTATGATTACATATGATTGATCAGGATCCATTACAGTAGATATTCAGATCAGGAGGAAGAGGAACTGGATCACAATGCAAGCAGGAAAATTAAGCTATATACGCACCTCGAAACCAAGTTCTCCCGGGGGAGAGCTCCTCTACCACGAGGATGGCACCATAGTCGTCGTCGGACTTGGTGGTGGTGTAAGACACGAAAAGCCGGCCATTCATGCGCGGGCGAGAAACCACACTAACCAGGCCGCGTAGGCCACTCGCCTCGTCGTAGCGCACAAGACCGGAGAGGTCAATGAACGGGCTGTTCACTCGCATCCCAGTCATCTGCATCTCCGCCGCTGCCGGCATGGACGCCAACCACACCTCGCCCTGCTGGTTCCACAAGAGGACACGGCCTGACCCATCCGGTACCACGAACAAGCCGCTGTAGCTCACCGCTGAAACCTTCTCGAGACATTTGCTGTTGCTAGGCAACGCAGGGGCAGAGCTACGAGACAGGTGTTCGGTGGAGCTCGGCAGCAAAGCCGGAACCAATAAGGCAGCGCACGGCGCAGGAATTGAGGTGTCAACTGGGATCCTACTAGCTGTAGGGAAACAAACCTGCGTGCAGGGGATGCAAAAAAAAGAATTAGCAGCTAGTTAATTAACAAATGCTAGCAAATTAGGACGACTAAGGAGCTTGAAGCTATAGATTGATACAGTCAAATGTCAAAGTAATCTTGGCTGTACTCATTCTTTTCGGGAACATATGCGTTACCTCAAATCAAAATCATATGAGATTCATATGTGTTATCTCATCTAATAAATCTTACTAGTTACTCAACCTCTTTCATTCATTTCAAAGTGGGATTTTAATTAAAACAACAAGGTCGGTCTAATTGATGCTATATGCTTCTCTAGAAAGCCCATTTAAGACTAGACCAGGCTATAATAATCTTCAAAGGTTTGTATATTTATTCATGAGTATTTCGATCTATACGAGTCCAAAAGAGGTTAAATACAATAATATGAAAAGAAGAGTAGTTTGTGTGTCAGAGACTAAACAACATTCCAGCAACTAGTTTATTATTTACTACATATAATTGCTAGAGTAATCGTTGTGCAATCAAAAAGTAAATAGAAAAAAATGTGCATTTCTATCTGCAAATTACATGCAAAAATGGTTAGATGCGCTAACACACAATTACAAAAGAATGAACAAGCAAGCTCCTGTCAGGTTTAGTAGCCCCTAATTCATTCTCCCCACTTCTTTGTCTCCTGGGGCTCCCCAAAAACATCCTCCTGCTAATGCTAAAAAACATCCACCTGCTGACTTAACAGACAACTATTTACTTTTTTTTTTCATATTTCAGTCACTTTTTTGGTATGTGACCACTAGTTGTTAGCAGCAATTTTCCAATAATCAATATAATTAAAATTACCACCACATCACTCAAGTTTTATTGTAGTGTAGTTTGACTAACTTTTCACTATCTGTAGATGGTTCACACTGATGGAAGTTCTCTGTTTGGTTGTAGCATCACTAGAAGAACATAGAAACAAACTTGGTTTTGTAGATGTATTTCACTTATGCCCCGTTTGGATCCTTCATATTTAAGATAGGTTGTATAATTTCTATAACTTTATAATTAAGTTGAAGAGTACAAACATAGTATGCTGAGTTATAGAATCCATTTCATATCTCCCAACCTATAAATTTGAGACAGATTATATGTAAACTTTGGAAAGTTATGAAATCTCAAATTTCAAGCCAAATAACCTAATCCATTAAGTAGATTTCAATTCCTCCAAAATGAAGAATCCAAATGGGAGCGAGGACTATTAAGAAGTAAGTCATCACCTAGAGAATGATACACTACTACAAAAGTGACTTTTAGTCTCGAGGCCAAAATCGAGGTTACTCCCTACCGAAATTTACCCGAGTAAATATATCTTTACTCCCGGTTGTAGCTCCCAACCGAGTAAAGGGTCCTCGCGCCACAGTGCCCCTCCCCCACCGGAGATCTAATCCGGTTGGGGGCTTGAACCGGGAGTAAAGATCGAGCTTTACTCCCCGCTCGATAACCAACCGAATAAAGATCTATTCCCGGTTGGTAATACCGGCCGGGAGTAAAGCTCGAGCTTTACTCCCCGCTCAAGCCCCCAACCGATTAATATTCCCCCTATAAATACTCCCCCCCCTTGAATTTTTCAACGCATTTCCTTCCAAAAAAACAGCACAACCCCCCTTTTACTCCGGTTTCCCAACCAAACCGGGAATAAAGGTTTGGCAACCGCACTCCCCCTCCTTTTCATCCTCTATTTCATGTTTTTGCACTTTATTTAAATATGGTTGTTTATGTAATTTTCTTTTGATTAGAGAAATGAGGAAATTAACTTCATTTACCAAATTGTGTAATTCAATAATTTGTAGTCTAAATTAGAAATCAATTTAATTTAATTAAATGTGTAGGAAACATGGCATGGTACGTAGTGCATGTTGGGCGCCAGTATGCGTGGATCTATCGAACCTGGCCGATTGCCATGCTCAGGTCCATCGCTACAAAGGAAATTGTTACAAAAATACAACACGTGTCTGAAGCTTTGGCGGCCTATCATGGTGCAAATATTCCAAATAACAATGACCAAGGTGTAGCAATGGAGATTCGGGAGATACCAGGCGAAAATATTAGTTTCTTAGGTTCATTGCTTCGTGCCCTACGAAGGATGTTCTCGCTTTAATTGATGTCTATTTCTTCTTTCTTTGCTTTAGTGGAGTTCGTTGTATGCGTGCAAACAAAAGTTGTAGGCTACCCGTCAGTAAAATAATAAAATGTACTATTCATGCATGTTGTGTATTTACTCAAATGTATCCGGTGTGTACTTTTTTCATACGATGATTATGTTAAAAATTACGATGAAGCGAAATTGGATGTACAACGTAGATCGACGCGACGATGAGTACGACGTGGGGTGCATGAGTTCCTATGTGCGCCCAAGCAAACAAGCGAAACGGTTTTATGTGCTTTTGCCCATGTGCCTTGTGCAGAATAAGAGAGAGTTTTCCAAAGCACATATCCTTCATTTACACCCGTATAAGTCGGGATTCATGCCCAACTATGTTTGTTGGACCAAGCACGGAGAGACCGGTGTCCCAATGGAAGAAGGTGAAGACGAAGGAGGGGATGACGACAATGTTATTGCTGAATATGCTGAATTTGGTGATGTCATAGAAAATATTGCAATGGAGGAAGATGCGAGGAGGCACCGGTGCCGCCAGGAGATGAGCCTACCGATGGGCTTGATCGGGCTATTCGTGAAGCATAGAATGAATGCGAAAAAGAAAAGGAGAAGAAGAAGTTTGAGCGCATGCTAGAGGACCACAAGAAGTTGTTGTACCCAAGCCGTGATTCGTATGTAAAAAGTTGGGTACCACACTAGAATTGCTTCTGCAGTGGAAGGCGAAGAATGGTGTTTCCGACAATGCGCTTTAGCCGTTATTGACTATCCGTAAGAAGATGCTTCCGGCGACAATGAGTTGCCTGCCAAAGACGCACGAAGCAAAGAAGGTTGTATGTCCTTTGGGATTAACAATCAAAAAGATTGATGCATGTCCTAATGATTGTTTCCTCGTACTATGGCGAGGATAACGAGAAGTTGGATGAATGTCCGACATGTCATGCATCACGGTATAAGATCGAGGGGCGACGATCCTCGGTGATGTTGAGGGCGAAAAGGCCTAGGTTGAAAATCCCCGCTAAGGTTATGTGGTACGCCCGATAATACCACGCTGAAACGTTTGTTCGAAAACAAGGACCATGCAAAGTTGATGCGATGGCACAAAGAGGACCGTAAGATAGACGGCAAGTTGAGGCACCCCACGATGGGTCACGGTGGAGAGCAATCGATTCGAAATTCAAGAATTTTGCGGATGATGCAAGAAACGTGAGGTTTGCCTTAAGTGCGGATGGTTTTAACCCCCTTCGGGGATCGAACAGTAGCCATAGCACCCGGCCTCGCTACTCTGTCTATCTACAACCTTCCCCGGATATGCATGAAGCGGAAATTCATTATGATGCCGATACTCATCCAAGGCCCGGCGGCTGGAAACGACATCGATGTGTACCGAGGCCACTAGTTGACGAGCTTCTTCTTTTGTGGGATAAACCCGGTTATGCGTATGTGGGATGAGTACAAACAGAACACTTTGACTTGCGCTCTGTTGTTTGTAACAATCAACGATTGGCCGGCTCTAAGTAATATATCAGGACAGTCAAACAAGGGATATAATGCTTGCACGCACTGTTTCACGGATTGTAAGGGTATTTTTTTGAAAAACTGTCGAAAGGTCGTGTACCCTGGCTACCGTCGATTTCTTCCCAAGAGTCACGTGTTAAGAAAGAAAGGGAAACATTTCAACGGTACCGCAGACCACAATGCCAAGCCTCGCAACCGGACTGGTAAGGATGTACTGGAGATGGTCAACGATATCAAAGTAGTGTTTGGGAAGGGACCTGGCAGCATACCTGTTCCAAACGATGATGAAGGTCACGCACCCATGTGGAAGAAGAAGTCAATATTTTGGGAGCTACCCTATTGGCAAGTCCTAGAGGTTCGCAGTGCAATTGACGTGATGCACCTAACAAAGAATCTTTGTGTCAACCTGCTAGGCTTCATGGGTGTGTACGGGAAGCATAAGGACACACCAAGCTTGTCGGACGATGATGGACGCCAATACTTAGGCCCCGCTAGCTTTAGTCTTACCAAAGAAGAGAAGGAAAGCATGTTTGAATGCCTAAACAAAGATCAAGGTACCATCCGGATTCTCCTCAAATATAAAGCGATTAATAAATGTGCCGGAGAAGAAATTTCAACACTTAAAGTCCCATGATTGCCACGTGCTCATGACACGCTTGCTTCCGGTTGCGCTAAGAGGGATTCTACCTCCCAAAATACGTGCATTTGCTCGTGAAGCTATGTGCATTTCTCAATGAAATATCTCAAAAGGCAATCGATCCACGAGAATTAACTAAGCTACGAGAATGATGTGGTTCGGTGTCTTGTCGGCTTTGAGTTGGTGTTCCCTCCCTCCTTCTTTAATATCATGACACACCTCCTAGTTCACCTAGTCAAAGAGATTGCTATTCTCGGTCCCCGTTCTTACACAACATGTTCCCTTTTGAGAGGTTCATGGGAATCTTGAAGAAATATGTTCACAACCGGGCTCGCCCGTAGGGAAGCATCGCCGAGGGCTACTCTGAACGTAGGAGGTCATTGAGTTACGTGGTTGACTTTATTCCCCACCTTGACCCAATTGGTGTCCCCGAATCGCGACATGAGGGAAGGCTAAGTGGAAAGGGGACACTAGGAAAGAGAACACTAGGAAAGAGAACATATATCAAGATGGAGGATAATAATTTCGACAAAGCACAATACACGCTTACGCAAAACAGACTTTGGTGTGTCCGTATATCCAAGAACATAAGGAGCTAATACGATCAAAGTTTCCCATGGATGAGGATTCTATTAGGCGTGAGCACTTGTCAAGTTTTATCGGTTGGTTGAAAAAAAATGTCAAGGTGATCGAGTCTTCCGTGAAAGCAGCTATATAGGTTGGTCGCACAACCATCGTGGCATGTCCTCACATACAAAGGGTATGAAATAAATGGTAGCACATTTTACACAAAGATCCCGGATAAAAGGAGCACAAACCAAAACAAGTGGTGTTCGAATAGATGCGAAGACCCAAATGGGGTGAAAAAAACATTTTATGGCTGCATAGAGGACATATGGGAACTAGACTATGGAGGTAATTTGAAGGTCCCTTTGTTTAAGTGCCGGTGGGTGAAGTTGGCCCGAAGCGGGGCTTTAGCATTGACCCGCATCACATGTCGGCTATGGAAGATGAGGAAGAGTGCACCTCATATTAGTTACGTCTCGATGCTTTGACAAAGATATAATCCGGCAAGAGGTTGAATTGAAATTCTCGTTTGACACGGATAATTACCACCATGTCATCACCCATGAAGATTTGGTGGCTAGAGTTAAGAACCGAGTATGCGACAAATGGCCAAACAATTAGGTGTCTGGAAGAAGGATTTGTACACCAAATATGTCAAGAAGAACCCGACTCCAAATTGGTTAGTTCCAAATCCGATTGCCAAGTAGAGACCGTATTGGGGACGAATTTGTGGAGTACAAGACTTGAGAGGAGGCAATGGAACTTTCGAGAAAGAACCAACAAAATGCCGAAAAAAAAAAGTACCACCACCGCTTAGGTTCTGGTGGATATGCAAGTTCCATTCCTAAGTGGAGACAAAAGAAGAGGAGCTTCTCGGCAAGGGGATCACACGAAAACACTCAACCGGCCCGAACGCACTAAGCGGTGGGTTTCGGGTCATGGGGGGGACAATTGTGCCCGAGAGGCCGGCAAGGTAATTCATGGCCAAAAACTTGAGGAGGCAACAAGAAGATTGATGGACATTCTTCAAGCGAAAAATGTTGGCTTGTTCAGGCCCAATAGAGAGAGATGAACTTACATATGCCATTGGGACCGCTGAGCACACCGGTCGAACAAGAGGCAAAGGGGCCGTTCCGTGGAAGTTTGGTTTCCCGGATGACATCGGGTACCTATAGAACCCACCGAGAGAAGGAAGGAGCTTGAGTTAGAGCACATGCGCATGTTGGAGCAATATCTTTGTTAACGCAGTGAAGGAAAAGGAAGAAGAAATGCAAGCAAAAATGCAAGAAGAAATCAAAAGGCAAGTCCAAATACAATTGAATGAGCTGCTTTACGGTGCACCACCGCAGCTCCGGTAGCCACTACGGTCAAGTGACAAGCGGTGTGCTTCCACACAACAGCCAAGTCTTGTTGACATGGACCTGCGCTTCCCTCGTGGATGACATCACCGAGAAGTTGACACCATGCGAAATGCACATCCCAAAGGAGGGTGGCGATGCGGTGAAGGTGGCCATTGCGGTTGTTAGTCCGATTGACCGTACCAAGACACCAAGACTTCACGGCGACGCGATAATACCACCGGGATTTGCTACCGTCTCGGTGGATAAAGTGGTTGAAGGTTACGCCGACGTGGATCTTGAAATTGCGGGAGGTGACGGGATACAAAACTAGGAGATGTTGAGAAGCAATTTATTGCATGGCGTAAAGCGGTACATTGTTATTCCCCGGATGCCGATGTCGCAGTACCTCCTCGAAGTTACCGAACCCGATGGAAAGGATGGCTCCCGGAGGATCGTAGTAGTCCCGGCGGTGCTTACGATGGCCCAAGAGAAGACACGACGGCATCCCCGCCGCATCTCCAAGGCGTCGCCCGGCCTCCACCACCACCACCTCGGGGCCGCCACCGGCCGCCGCAAAAGGTGCGATCACCGCCGCCACCACCACCACCACCACCTCCCGGGCCGCCACCGGCGCCGGCAAAAAGGTGCGATCACCGCCGCCACCACCACCACCACCACCTCCCGGGGCGCCACCGCGCCGGCAAAGGTGCGATCACCGCCGCCAACGCGATGCCGCAATGCCTCCTCCCGTGACAAATGCAACAAAGGCAACGCAGCCTCGAGCAGCGAGACGAAGAAAATATTGACTAGTAAATGAAAGCTCATTCCCAAGAAATTGCCCGGTGAAATGAGTAAGGAGGAATTGACGCCGATGTCAAAGAAATAAACAAAAATTCTTCAAGTCGGTGTGCAAGAAGAAGCGGCGGAGGCGGCGGCGGCGGAGCTCAAGACCTACTTCCTACCTCAAAACGTGCTTAGACAGAAAAAATAGCAGGTAGGAAAAAAAAGATAAGGATTCAAGCAAGCCCTCGCCACTTTCGGACTTTGACCGCACTCTATTCAAGGAAATTGACCCAAAAGAAAAGAAAGAAGAGTCAAACTGTTCCACAACTTGAGATACGTCGGGACCACTTTCCAAAGTGAAGTGTTCGATCAATACGGTTCGAACACGAGTACATAAAGTTTCTGGCGGGTGCATCGCTTAATACCGAGCTTTTAGAGTACTATATTGCTAGTGGTATCGACATGAACAGCAGTGATCTTTGAGACTTTTAATGAGAGATGATGACCCGTATAGAACCTTTCAATTGGGCCGAGTCTATGGGATCCCGATAGATGTTCTAGCCCGGGTACTCAAATGTATGAGCTAAACAGAAGTACCTAGACTTGTGTGCAAAAGGACAAGACAAATTTGGTGTCGACTAAGAAACCGGTGGGGAACGGGCGATGACGTGATGTGGGTTGATTTTTGTGAATTGCACCAACTATTCCACCGAGCTCCCTCGACAAAAGCATCGTCGGCATTTATTGTTTGTAAGTGATTCTTTCTCTGTTTACTAATACGTCAATATGTCCCGATAATATATGTATGTGTCTAATACCATATGCTCTTTTCGACCATATATGTAGATCTTGGATTCAAGATTTTTCGAATCAAGGAGCGCATCGATATTGGATACATTGATCCTTATATCGTGCACAAAAACCCAAAATCAATACATGGTTTGAAAGTAGACACACGTAAAAATATAAAGATGTTCCTCGAGCAACACCGCACCGACAAGAGGGTAGTAATGTTCCCATACGGATTCAAGTGAGTGTTCGTAACTTTGACGATCATGTTCTTCATAATAACCTTTCTATCTAGCTAGCTCAACCGCCGTTTACACATGTAGTGGACCTTTGGATATTGTTTCACATCGTGCAACCAAAAAGTCACCTCACAATCTTTGACTCGTTGAGATGGCCCCGAGAGTGGTACGAAGATATGATCGAAATAATTCGTGGGTAATTGCATAAACCTCGTCAATTTTATATATACTCAAGATTTTCAAACCCTTTGCTTATGTGTTAATTAATAGTCTAGTTTTTTTGTTCTATTGTGCGGGTTTGGGCAGAGATAAAACATGAACATAACATGACCGATCGTGCACACAATCGAATGTTCAACTATTCCCTGTATGTACTTGTATATATGGTTACATTAATTCAAGTCCCTATATTGCTTCATATATATGACAAATGACTCTTTTTTTATCTTAAAGTGGGGTCTACAACAACCACGGGGGAGCAATCATTGTGGATTATATTGTTGCGAGAATATCGGGATAAATTCCACCAATTACACTCGAGCATGAACGGTGCGTATGTACATCAAAGTCGAGTTGTTATTGACGTCGTTATTTATATAACTAATCATATCTTATATATACTAATACTTTTTATTTTACTCTAATTGCGCACGAGGAGGTTAATGGAGAAAACATTAGAAGAAAAGCATCTTGAAGCCATGCAAGAGTCTATTGCCGGATTTATTAATACCCGATCCTAGAGCCTTCCCGGCGAGTTCTACAACGACACCAATGACGATGGCTGCCAAAGGATCCTCTCCCCTGTGTAATCGGGACATGTAGTATTATCTTAATATGTAATCGAGACATGTATGAACAATTTATATATATTTATGCTTGAACAATTACTAATGTGTAATATATATGTGTGTGCTTTAATATATAAATATAAGTGTGTGCTTTAATATATATATATATGTGCGCTTTTAATATATGTATATATATATATATATATAGTACAAATTAATAAGCACTATTCAAATGTATTATATTAGGAATAAAATGAACAATTGGCACGGTAGTGAAAAAAAAAAAAAAAGACCTTTACTCCCGGTTGGGGGTACCAACCGAGAGTAAAACTCCCGGCGACACGTTGCTCGGCGAAGCTTTTTACTCCCGGTTGGTACCCCCAACCGGAGTAAATCTCCCCTCTAGTCCCGTTCCAATACCTTTACTCCCCAAGCCGTGTTCCCCGGTTGTATAACCGCGACTAAAGGCCCCGTGAACCGAATAAAAAGTGGATTCTGTACTAGTGATACTAGCACGATAACATCCAAATTAAATAGACTAACCTCTATAGAAGGTCCTAAGCCCTAATAATCACATGCACATGGTAATTATAGGAACACCTCGAGACTCAAAGAACTATCTCGACGACCTCCTCTACTCCGCACGGACGCGGCACGGTCCCGGCGACCCTCGTCGTGACCTCGACCTCTTTCATGGCGACACCCGCGGCGCCGTCCTCCCCTCCGGCGAGCTTCTCCGGTGCTCCTCCCTCTCCGCTGTTGTTGCGGGCGCGTGGGAGCTCCGCGCCCGTCGTCGCGGCCTTGTGCGGGCGCGCAAGGCTTCGCCCCCCCGCCGCGGCGCGCAAAAGCTTCACCGCGGCGGCGCCCGGTGAGGCCCCTCCCGCGGCCGGCAAGCTTGCTCCCTGCGTAGCGGCGCGGGACGAGGCCCCTCCCCGCAACCCGTCCCTCTCACGCGGCTGCGAGCTAGAAGAAGATAAGAAGGCGACAAGCGGGGTCCATCCGTCGGCCCGAGAGCAGCGTTTCGAAGCTACAGCTTGATGAACCAAAGGGGATTTTGACTTTCCCAGGGCTACTTTTGCAAAGCTAATTTTTAGAAAGCCACAGCTCACAACTGATTTTCTAAAAGCTACAACCCACCCAAACACCCCTTAACAAGAAGTCAAGCACTGACACAGGCTATATAGATATAATCAAATTTCAAAGTAATCTTATCCATGATCTTATTATGTAACAACATGTACTGAACCTCTTTTGAAGTGGCATTTACAAGCACCCGTGGTCAATAACATTTTGGAGAGCACACACAAATTTGACTAGCACACATATAATCGAAGCATCGAATTGCTACCATCTATACTGGAAATCAAACATATTATTGAAATTCATGCTATCATGCATGTAGATAATAGTAAAGAACAAAGAGATGATATACAAACTAACTGGCATTGGGTCAATTATAAATTTATAATGAAGAAGAAACAGCAGGTTTGAAGCTCTATTGCCTATGTAAGAACAAGAAAAACTCCAATATATGAAAAAACTACCTATAGATCGAAGGAGATTAGAACTTGGAAAATAATTAACCAATACCTGGAAATCACAGATCTAGGCAAATAATGAGGTCTGCGATCCAACACAAAAAAAAAAAAGTTAGGAAATCATCATTTAATTAGTAGCATAGCCTCTAACCTGCTACTCATGTAACAGATCTGCAAAGTTTCATTTTGCAGCCCCTAAGGCTGTCCGCACCGCTTGAATCTGTAAAATCATACTGCATCCCAACTTTATCGTGGGTCCCACGTGTTTTTTACAATTTAGCTGCATCCATACAAACTTTATCCCATACGTTATACTCCGGTGGGGCCCATGCAGCTGGATTTTTCCCCTCCCCTTCCTCGCATATGCGCACCGCACTCCGCCATGTGCGCACCGATGCTCCGGCTCCAGCGATGAAGACGCGGCGCTGCGAGCGAGCGCGGTCTGTCGAGGGGCCGCCCCTCCCGCTCGAAGCTGCTACGTCGCCGGGTCGCGAGCCCCGTTCTCGGCGGGCGGCCGCGAGCACCACCACCACCGCAAGCTCAATCGGGGACTCGGGGGGCGGAAGCTCTTCCGCCCGGCTCTTTGTCGAGCTTTGATCCCCACGCGGCGACGGAGTGCGGGCCTCGCCGGGCCTCACGCGCGGTGAAGGGTAGAGGCCCCCCGGCCTCGCTTTGGCGGCGGCGTGGGCGGCCTTCGACCATGGCGTTGCGGGCCACGGCGCCTCTCTCCCTACCGGGGACACCGGCGGTGCCCCTCTCCTGCTCCACCGACGGCGGCACGGCGAGCTCCCCTTCTCTCTCCCTCTGCTCTTTCTCTCTCGGTTCGCAGACGCGACTGCGTGCGGGCCCCCATGCCACGCTGGTGTACTGGAGGAGGAACCGGGCAGGCTGGGAATAGCGAACCCGGCCTTGTCGAGGGCGTGCCCAGAGTACTGGCGGTGCAGAGCTCCGTTCGCTACCGGGCTCCTTCAGTTCCACCTTAGAGTACGCGGTGCAGATAGCCTAAGCAATCAAAGGTGGCGAGTAAACCCCTAATAATCACAAGCACATGGTAATTATAGGAACACCTTAGACTGGATCACAGAACTATCTGTAACCCAATACTAACAAGAAGTCAAGCACTGACAGAGAGTAAGAGGCTATATAGATATAATCAAATTTCAAAGTAATTTTATCCATGATCTTATGTAACAACTGTACTGAAGCTCTTTTGAAGTGGCATTTACAAACACCGTGGTCAAATAACATTGTGGAGAGCACACACAAATTTGACTATCACACATATAATGGAAGCATCGAATTGCTACCATTCATCTATACTGGAGTTCACACGTATTATTGAGCGGCATGCTATCATAGATAATAATAAAGAACAAAGAGATGAATACAAACTAATTGGCATTGGGTCAATTATAAATGTATAATGCAGAAGAATGAATAGCAGGTTCGAAGCTCTTCTGCCTATGTAAGAACAAGAAAAAAAGTCCAATATCCGAAGAAACTACCTATAGATCGTCTAATAAAAATCCGGCAAATCTTTTGCCGCCTTTCTAAAAAAAAAAAAGAAACTACCTATAGATCGAAGGAGACTAGAGTGATAACTTGGAAATTAATTAAGCAACACCTGGAAATCACAGATCTAAGCAAATAATCAGAAGTCTGCGAATCCCAACACATAGCAAATTTAGGAAATCATCAGTTAAAATAGCATAGCCTCTAATTAACCTGCTACTCATGTAACAGATCTGCAAAGTTTTTTTTGTTCAGCTCCTAAGCAATCAAAGGTGGGAAGTAAACCCTCCCCCACGCACGTACCCCCGGGAAAGGCGTGTACACGACCTTCCGCCCGCGTGAGCGAGAAATTCAAGACATCATGATATGATGTAGCGAGGTGTGCCGCGTAGAAGAGGTCTCATCCCATCCTCCCACGAGATCCCCAAGCTGGGGGCGACGTCCCTGCACTGCATTTGACCTAATAGCCGAAGGTGTGGGTGCCTCCGTCGTCCAAGAGCAAGAGGTGGGCACCGTGGACGGCGGCCGCGGCTCCCGGCCGCCTCTTGGCCGACGAGGTAGTTGGTCCAGTGCAGGTGCAGCGCTACGCGCCGAGCCCGGCACACGCAAATTAAAGTTGATTGGCAGAAAGAATAGAGGTACTCACAGCGCAAAGCCTGTGCTTGACTAGTGCCGCACAGGAAGCGTCCTGATGGGTCTCTTGTTGCTTGAACGAGCCGGAGATGGCGTCCACGAAAGCTCGACGCAGGGCGGCGTCCTGCGCTTCGCCGCAGCATGTGGAATCGTCGATCTGACCTCCACAGAAGTCGAGAGGCTTGCTTAGTGGTACCGGCTGTAGCCCTGATTTGATTAATTGAACGAGTGCGCACAGATCGAGAGACAAAACAAAACAAACAAACAATCCATCCATCAATCATCAGGCTACGAAACAGGAGATGGAATGGAAGATAATATATTTTTTAAACTTCGCTTTACTACCTCCGTGCGTGGTCTTTAATATTTGTTTACTTAAGTTAAGATCGAGTATGGGGAATCATTGGAATAGCTAGGTACCTGTCACCGCGCAAGCCGCCGCTGAGGCATCAGGATGAGGACGAGCAGCAGCAAGGACGATGATGAAGAGGTAAGGCAGCAACAGAGCCGCCGCCGCCGCCGCCGGCGAGCCTGCAGTCGTCGGCGTCGCCATGGATTCTGTTTTGTCTAAGTGAGGTGTGGTAGGTGCAACTGAGGAAATGGAAAACACCGACCTAGGCCACACAGCTGGCCTGGCCGGCCGCCTTTATAGCCAACATTCCGCGGGCCGGGGAATATGCGTGGCCAACTGCCGTGTGGAGATTAAAGTGCAAATAAACGGTATCAAGACCGATCGAGCAGGAAATATAAAGTTGTCAAGTGTGCCTTTCATCGATCACTTTTTTTTTTCCTTTTTTTCGTTGCGCAGTTTAAGACAAAATTACCGAGCAGGAAATATAATCAGGCAATTATCCATCATGCATTCCGACTGTCGCGTGATTAATTAATTCCAGTAGCCTCTGGGACTGGGAGAGCTGCACGAAAACCCAAGGGAAAAAAACAGGCTTTCCAGCTTCACGTCCAATAATAGTAGAGTACAAATCAGCATTATCTTAGTTATAGTATTTACCACTCGTAATTACCATAATTAATCTGTCGCGCTGCATTATGCGTACCCCTTTCGTACATGAAACATTTCCTGGGCAGATTTCGATCAGCCTTTTTGTGGCCACCATTTCCTCAACAATGGTTGACGGCCGGATCCAAAACCAAAGCAGGCACTTTTTCTTCTTTATTGTTTAGACGGATAGAATAGGTCATCAAGTGGATAGCATAAGGTTCCCTAAGATGAACAAGTACCACACGCAAACAAAAGACCCAACTTCTTCTTTGTACTCCAGTTAAACATCACACTTGTTGTAAAATGCTTTTTATATTTCAGTGCTTTTGAAATAAAATGATAATACAAATTTCAGGCAAGCAATAATTATTTGATCGTTCCGTGTTTTTTTTCGCAAGGAGGAGGGCCAGCCGAGCGGAAGTGTGTGTGATTTTTGGGTAACTTTTTCAACAAATACGTGTGTGCTTTTTGGCTCGTGGGCCAGTCCGAGCCTCCGAGGGACGGAGGGAGCCGGCCGGTGGGAATCGTTGCAAAATTAAGAGTAGTAATCGACTTACTTTGGCTCACTGAGTTATAATATTTGCTGCAAATTAACAAATTTGCGTTTTTCGCCGTTCGAGTCCAACGGATTTTGAAAGGCTGGAAAGTTAGAATAAGGGTGCCACCCTTTACCCTTATTCTAACTTTGCACAGTGATAATAAGTATGCTTTTTCTTTTTAACTGCTTTTCACTTGTTATCTGCCATGTCACTATATAAGGCCAAAGAGGGGTCTCTCTCTCTCTCTCTCTCTTTTTACGAAACTGCCCTTGTTCGATCCTTTCGGCGGCGTCTCGCGTCTGTGATCTCCGCTTGATCGTGCACGTAGACACAGCTACGATTCCTCGCGGGAGAGGGGTGAAAAGGTGAGCGTGGAGAAAGATTCCATCCAACAAGCCAAGTGGCGAGCGCCACGGTCCACGACTCCACCTCCACTTGGCGGGGACACCTGTCCTGTCCGCCCCAAAGCTTGCTTCCAAGCTACGGCTACGGCTACGGGAGTGACGACAGCATCCGCATCAGCACCGAAGCTTCTCATTCCTTGTCTGCCATCCCGGCCCCATCCACGGCATCGCGCTGCGCAAATTAAAAACACTCGCGGCCGGCCGGCCGGCCGGCCTCTGAATCCCGCCCGCCAACCAAGCCTAGCAGCTGAGCTGGCACTAGCAAGCCATGCAAGCCAAAATGACCGGTTTTGGCAATTTTGTAAAAAAAAAAAAAAAATTCTCTCCGATGACAATCTTCTATGTGAAGTTTTTAGGAACATGTCTTCATTTAACGCTGTGACAATATAGAGGGGCAATAAATTAAATATCTCTCCAATATTGGATGGAGAGAGAGAGTAAGGGAAGACCCCGTATAGGATTTCTATGGCACATTAACGATGAAACAAAATGACCCATGTACACACCGGCAATGTGATATAGAGTATTGATATAATGCCGAACACTATTAGAATGCTTTCCTTTGTGAGAGGACTTTTGAACCCTATACATAAGTTTTGATTTGTAAGACAGAGGGAGCAAATATCAAAACTATGCCACTAGGTTTGGGACAACACATATCAACTATTATAACTCACGTGCATCGATCATAAAATTTGTGGACATAACAACCGCTTACTGAAAGATAGCTTGCTTAAATGTCCCCTTGCAAAAATATTGAAAAGGCTGAGTTCATCGTAAAAGCGAAATAATAGATGATTCAACGTCTTCATGTACAACATCTAAGGTTTGTTTAGTTGCCATGCAACGATCTAAAAAAATCTTGTTTTCAACACATCGAATCTGTTAAAGCATGAGTATGGGAGCATTAAATCTAGTTAAATAAAATAACTAATTACACAATTTAGCTGAAAACTGCGAGACAAATCTTTTGAGCCTAATTAGTCCATGGTAGGACAATAATTATCAAATACAAATGAAAAGTGTTACAGTAGCCGAACCCAAAATATTTCACCAACTAAAGACACCCCTATAGTCTCTCCATTCCAAATAATTATAAGTTACTTTGAATTTTTTTGGTTCACATTTTGCTATGTATCTAACATGTAGTCTCCGGGTCTGTTGTCAAAAACAGGGGCAAATTAAATGCCACAGCTTATTGTACGTAGAATGTTAGCAACAACAAACGGAGGTAAAGCGCTCGCTCAGAAGCTTCCTCCCTCTCCCTCTCATCCCCTCCCCTCTCGCGGACGCGGACACGACGCGGACACACACAGGGGACCCGCGAGTCCGCAACGGCCAACGGGTGCAGCTCTGGAGCCCGCCCGCGCCATCCTGGTCGTCCAAGGCCATTCGTCCATGGTTGGTGACTAGTGGGGAAAAAAAAACCAACAATCGTAATTCGGAAAGACTCTTATCGAGCGAGGGAACAGCATCTTGTTTGCACGCATAACCCAAGCACCCGCCCCCGTTCATACCATGAACCCCTATTCATTCAAAGGACGTGACGTTGTTCAGTGCATATGCCCTGCTTTCAAGCATGAATCACAAGTTTATATCCCAGAAATCAAAGCTACCGAAATTATTTCTCCTGTGTGGTCATTAGTTGATCACCATCGATCAGGGTTATGAACACAACATCCTATCCTATATATAGCTGCAACTATCTACAAGAAACAAGATGACAGCCGTTATTAATCCAGCCAAAGACGTACGCCACGACGACGAACAAATAACAAGAAGAAGGTGCATCGCATCGAGTATTCTAGTTTCCTGTCTTCTCTAGCTGATGATCAAGCCGCTGGAATTAATTAATTAAACTCGATCAGCTCATCGTCGCTTGTAACTGCAATCGCTCCGACGGAACCTGACGGGCCTGGAGCTGCCGAGGTCCATGGCGACGGGGCACCTCACTTGCACGTCGTGCGTCACCCTCACAAGCCTCCCGATCACGTGCCCTCTGGTCCTCACCGCCAGCTCCAGCGTCAGCGGCACCTGCTTCTTCCCTTTGCCTCCGGCTCCGGCGTCGTTAGCCACCACGAACGTGGCGCCGGCTCCGTACAGCGGCGTCTTCTCGCCGTGCAGCACCGCGGCCGCGGCGGCGCGGTGGCTCTTCTTCGGCTGGTAAAACTTGTGGAGCTGCAGATAGAGGAGACGATAGTTCAGGGGTTGATTTGATATGATGGTGATCATGGTGTGGTATCTTTTGGAAAGTACAGTACGTTACCTGACCGGTGGCGATGACGATCTCCGAATACATGAGCCGGATGGATCTCGAGGAGACGTGAATGCCGAACATGGTGGAAGGGTTGTGGACGGACATGGCCAGCGAGCTGTTGAGTGTCACCAGCGTGGTCGGCACCCCGGTCAGGTCCGTGCCTTCCCCGGCGTACAAGTTGTGCACTGTCAGGCTCTGCACCACACATGCATGGAAATCAAACACACAACACAGCAACAGCAAGCTTGTATGATCGATGTAATGTACCTTGACGACGACGGTGGGTTTGTAGCGGCGAGCGACGCCCCAGACGATGAGGCAGACGACGACGAACACGAGGATCAGTGCGCACAAGACCGCCGCGCACCACCCGAGGTCCTCGTCGTCCTCCTCCTCGTCTTCATCCTCCTCCTCGTCAATGACGCCGCATTCCACACTCCATCCCTCCTCCTCCTCCTTCTTCTTCTTCTTGTGGCCGGAGCCACCGCCGTGCCGCTTTCGCTCGGCGCCAGCGCCGGCGTACCTGTTGGTGGTCAAGGACCGGAGCAGCGTGCCGGAGAAGCGGGTGGTGGAGGAGACCCTGGAGTGGCGGTCCGTGGAGGCGGAAACGTGCGACGGCGACTCGATCGGACTGCTGTACACCGGCGTGGTGTGCGCCGTCGGGGTCGTCGACGACGATGACTTGTCGCCGCCGCCGCCGTCGTGGTGGGACGGGCTCTGCGCGTAGTACGCCGGCCGACGCTTGTTGTTGTTCGGGGTCTTGGGAGTCCGCGGCGGCGGCGACGACGGCGCGGTCGTCGTGGTCGCCTGGCTCGTCGCGTCCGACGACTCCGACGCCCCACGCTTCATCGCGCCGGTGACGGCGGTGGCCGGACGGACGGACGCGCGGTTCGTTCTTGACTTGTTGCTGAGTGTGAGACTAGCTACCTGCAATGTAATGTAATAATTGGGGTCTGTAAATGGCGTCTTTTTTTTTTGCGAAAAAATGTGTGATCTCTGATGAGCTCTGAAGATTTACTACTACTAGTACAGATTTGCATTTGCTCTCTGAGTGAACTCTGAAAGAACAAGCAAGGTAACCAGCTGGCTGTTGGAGCCATTGTGGAATGAAGAAGATAGTAAGTAGTAAAGATTGGTGAGGCAACGCCCTGCGTTTTTTCGAGCTTGTATTTTGTTGAAAATTGCAAATGCATTATGCCAGAAACTGTGCACAAGCTATAGATAAAAACTGGGCAGGCAAGGCATCGTGGCGTGTCCAGCTAAGAGATACTAGTGCTAGAGAGGGCAATCCCACACCGCTTTGCAAGAGAAACTCCGTGTCAATTCCAGAGTAAGAACATGCACAACAAAAAAGTCCATGATATGCTAGTCGTCAAGAAGAGAGAATCTTACTATATTTGGGACAAACTCTAGCAATTGCAATCAATGGATGAAAAAGGGCACGTGTCAGTCACTGGCGAGCAGTCGCAGATAGGAGGGGAGGAGGTGCGGTGGCAAGTGGAGTGGAGTGGCGTCGCTGCCAGTGCTAGGTGAGGCTGACACGTGTCGGAACGAGGACATGTGTGTCTGTGGAGCACAAGAGAAGGTGCTCTAGAATCACGGATCGTAGGTAAAAGTAAAAGGCCCTCGTACCAAAATTCAAATTGAGCTTTTTTTTTTAAATTACACACATTGAGCATTTGATCGCCAAGATGAGGAGACGTGCGCTGATGAGTGAGCCTTGGAATGCAATGCGCAAACAACCAAATGATCGCCCGCTCGGCCGTGGACCAGGGGAGGCTTCGGCGATGGAGGCCGCGTGTGTGTGGATCAGATGCGACAAAGCATGCAATGCGAGCCCGGCCAGGCACGGGCGGCCTCAGGAGTCAGCAGGATGATCCAGCGGCCGAGAACCAACGGATAGATGAATCGATCACGAGGCGATGGCGCAGAGGTGGGAGGAACGAGGAACAAGGATGTGGAGGTGCTTGGTTACCTCTTCCTGTACGTGTTCTCCTTCCTCTTCGTCGTCTAGATCATGTCGTTGATCTCTCTGGTGCGTCTTGGTCGCCGCGATGAATGGAACGGAATGAAATGGAGGGGGAGCACTGAGCAGAGCACATCGAGAGGGAAGAGAATGACACACGACGCCACACGTAGAGGACGTGCTAGTCGTGGTGGGCCGTGTGGCCCGTGGGCCGGTAGGTCCCATCCCTTGCTCTCGGCTCACTCCACAACGTAATGAGCAGCATGGCACCCCACACGTCATGCCGGTCCCCATCACGTCTTGATTTGTTATGAGAAAAAAGATCTGGCCGTGCAGTTAGTTGGTCACCCGCCCAGGTCAAGGCCATTCGCTCGTGTCAACAGGTCATGTGCACTGCCTGCTCTCTCTCGTCACTCGCTGCATCTTTTCGTTTCTTGACACCGAGAATCGACAGACAACATTCCAGACTCATTTCACAAGCGACGGATCATTTTCGACACAAACATGTCAATTTCAATCAATTTTCACTCCCCACTAGCTGAGAGTTCATCATCATCAGGCGCTGGCGCGCTGCGCCTCGCTACCTGCTGTTTATTCATCATCAAAATAATAACAACAACAAGGAAACCGCAATTAACAGACCGACCCATAATCTTCCTCCCCAAGTTCATTCCACCCATATCCCCTGGAGAACGGAACGGAACGGAAACCATCATCCATTCATTCCCCTCTCCTACACAGCCTAAACCATCATCAGACCACGGGAGTCAGCAGCGGCTTGCTGAGCACGTGAGCCTCGAGGTTGCCCAGCACGAGGTCCGCCATGGCCGTCCTCGTCTCATGGGTGGCACTCCCAACATGCGGCACGAGGACGACGTTATCCATCCCAAGCAGCGCCTCGGGGACGTTCGGCTCGTCCTCGAACACGTCGAGCCCGGCGCCGCCGAGCCGGCCCTCGGCGAGCGCCTTCACCATCTCGGGCTCGTCGACGTGAGGGCCGCGGCCGACGTTGATCAGCACGCCCTTGGGTCCCAGCGCGTCCATCACCTCGCGGCTCACGATGTGCCGGGTCTGCGCGTTCAGCGGGCACGCCACCACCAGCACGTCGCAGTTGGAGGCTAACTCCACCACTGATGGGTAGTAGGTGTAGTTTGGGTACACTGACGCTTGCTCCGTTCGCTGGTGGTAGCTCACTGGGCAATCGAAGGCTTCCACGCGCTGAGCCACTGCTTGACCGATCCTGCCCAGCCCGATGATGCCCACTCGCTTCCCGCTGAACTGCAATGCAGTGACAGTGCCATGGATTGTTAGCGTCAGGAAATCATACATAGCTGAATATTTATGTCAATGATGATGCTACGTTATAATTTATAATGAAAAACAAGTAGCAAGGTTGAGAAGAAAAATGCAAGAATGTATCCATGCTCTGGCCACACCACACAGCAAAACGATGAAACTCCATGTGAGTATCTCCACAGATAGGTAGGGTACTCTTATTAATCATAATAGAGGCCAAACTGAGTAACAGCCTGAAGTACAAAAGAGAACAGCATAGTGATGGCACCCAGACTAGTAGCGAACGGAAAAATAGCAGAGTTGGGATTACAAATCATAGTGTCATAACCTTAAAATAATCTCCAACCGACCAAGTGCTACCAACAATAATATGCCAAATGCCAAAGCGAGAGTATCTCCATAGATAGCTACTCTTATTAATCATGTCTGATCTGAGTAACAACGTTACTGACTGCTAAACCAAAAAATAGCAGAGTGCAGAGTTGGTATTACAAACCACAGCGTCATGTTCTTCTTCTACTAATCTCAGATCAAGTGCCTACCAGCAACAATCAGATTACCGGAGTGAGCAGAGGCTCATTTGTTGCGTGAGCCTCTAGATTCCCTAGCACTAGGTCAGCCATCGCCCTGCATGTTTCTTCAGTGTCGCTGCCCACATGAGGCACTACGACGACATTATCCAAACCAAAAAGCTGCTCCGGAACCAAGGGCTCGTGCTCATACACGTCGAGGCCCGCTCCTCCCAAACGTCCCTCGACGAGAGCGGACACGAGCTCGGGCTCGTCCACATGCGCTCCGCGGCCAACGTTTATGAGCACGCCCTTTGGACCCAGCGCATCAATCACCTCACGGTTCACAATGTGATGGGTCTCGGTGTTAAGCGAGCACGCCACAATAAGGACGTCACAGTTGGCTGCCAGGTCAACAACGTTCGCGTAGAACTTGTAGTTTAGGAAAGGCTTCTCTGATCTTGAGCTATAGCTTATGGAACAACCGAATGCCTCGGCTCTTTTCGCTATGGCTAAGCCTATCCTGCCAAGCCCCAGAATAGCAACTCTCTTGCCACTGAACTGCAGGAAGATAACAAGAGTCATTTCCTTTTCTTTTCTACAATTCTACTAAACGTACTTCAGTCTATGCATATATCCTGACGCTACTGAAGAGAGTAACAGCAACCAGTGTGCCAAGCAACTCGGGACAGATTGGTATGGCCCAAAATGTAGTCTCAGATGATGGGACAGCTTATTCACTAATCGGATTATTACCTAAGCATAGTTCAAAGGAGAAAGCAATGCAGATCTAAACAAGCAACCTACCAAACCTTTTGCTTATGTTTGACAGATGACTAACCTGATTACTTGTAATGCCAAGTGAGAAACCAATGCGGATCCAAAAAGCTCCTATAGATAGGGTTCTCGTAGTGATAGGTGATTTCAATTGAAAAAAGAACCACAACATCCAGTGTTTTTCATGTGCATATGGGATAAGAAACTCTAGACCTCACAAAATTCTCAACCTACAACCATCAACATTAAAAGGATGTGGTCCTCCCATCTAAGCTTTGCGCTTGAAAGCACGTGATCCCGACAAGCGACATCTGTGGTTTTAAGAAGCCCACCAACCCCTTTTAAATTCAGTAAGATAGAATCCAATTTTTACCGTCCCCCAGGGCTTAGGTTAATTCAGAAAATGTGACTGTTTAATCTGCCAAAAGCGCCTTCCACTCAGATGCTGCCAATCTATGTTTTTCACATTGTATACCAGAAATGTTCAAATGAGACAACCAAATTTGAGAAAGGCAACATATGACATGAAACAAAATCGCCCTATACCCTGCACTCCAGTTCATCAACCCTATCGATAGATAGTACCCTCCTTTTATTCAGTCGTAACTCACCCCTCTTGTGCTGCCAATAAACCTCGCCCTCACAGGAGTACTATCCTCACCTCAACTAATAATCTATCTAAAGTAGACACCTAACAGTACACAGATTATGGAACTGTGGTTCACACTGACAAAGTAACAATTTATTATTAAAAAAAAAAAACGAGGAGGAGGAGAAGAAGGGGGGGGAGCAGGGGAAACAAACCGACGCACCCGCGTGGTGAGGGTGTAGTCGCCCCTGTTCTTCCAGAGCCCCGCGCGGACGTATCGGTCGGCCTGCGGGATCCTGCGGAGCACGGCGATGGCGAGTCCAACGGCGAGGTCGGCGACGTCGTCGGTGAGGACGTCGGGGGTGTTGGTGACCCGGATCCCGCGCTCGCGGCACTTGGCGAGGTCGACGCGGTCGATGCCGACGGAGAAGGACGCTACGATCTCGAGCGCCGGGAGCGCGTCGATGAGCGCGGCGTCGGCGCCGTAGTTGGCGTTGCCGACGACGGCGCGGACGGCGCCCCCGTGCGCGCGGAGGAACTCCTCGCGGGGCGACTCCCAGAAGCGGTACAGGCGGCAGCGGCGGTCCAGCTCCTGCTCCAGGTACGCGTTCACGGGGTGGAGCAGCAGCACGCCCAGGGTCTCCATCGTCGGGCGCTGGAGTACTCGAGGAGGACGAGGAGGCGAGCGGCGGCACAGGAGAGGAGACAGGACGGACGGAGGCTTGGTGTGTCCGTGTGTGGTGCGTGGAGATGGTGTGGAGGATTTTGGATCAGGGAGGGTCCTTCTCGCTTTCGAGAGAGAAAATTTATATTTAATTTAATTTAACTTAAAATATAAATATCTATATTATATAGTATGATCATTGAATCTATTTTTATAATAAATTTTAATTAGTATGATCTTTGAATCTATTTTTATAATAAATTTATTTAGAGGTAGTATTTCTACAAATATTGTCAACCTTAATTTTTGCCACACAGGAAGTAGGTCCAAGTAGAGGTGTGCCTTTGTTGCTACTCAGGGTAGATCCAGATTCCGGCCGGTATCCAGCCACTTGGCACGGTTTGAGTCAGCTCTGTTGGCCCTATATGGTGCTATGTGAAACAAAAAAAAAAATTGTTACTATATTTTTAAATACAAAATGGACTAGAAGTAAATGTTCCTTTGGTAAAGGGTTGTGGCTTCGTCTCTTCCAGTAAAGCATTTTCTCTAGTGAAGCTAAAACTATTTTTAAAACAATGCTTAGAGAAAACAGCTCTGGTAGTTTTATAATATAATAGTTTATTTTTAAAAGTCAGGAGGGGCCGAAGCCCTACAGTGACATATTGAAGAACCAAAGCAAACATTTTAAATTACAAAGGAGCAGCAAAGGAAAGACATCTAAAGCAGATTTTGCATCCATGATAGAAGAGTGTTTTCTTGACCGGGCTTAACTCTGCTTGAGAACCTGAATTCCTTGAAGAAAATATGCCTGGTTCAGACTGATTCCTTTGAAGACGAGCTCATTCCTTGCTGACCATATTGTCCAACACATAATCACTATGGCCTCCATGAAAAACTGAAAGTTAAGCTGTGATTGCAAAAGACTGTTGGAAACTTGCTATATCAACAGATATAATATCCCAACACAGCCTTGCAAACGGGAAAGAGATGATTCATAGATTTTTCTACCACCTCATTGCATAAGGCACAATTATAAGCCTGTCAACAATTATAAGCCAAAAGAAGACTGAAATAGTTTATGTTGAACTTATAAAGAGAAATAGAAAAAATGTTGTTTTCTTTGGCCATCCAATAAAAAATGACTCTTTACTCTTTTGTAGGCATTAGTGGGGTTCTTTGGCCATCCAATAAAAAATGACTCTTGACTCTTTTGTATTGGATTATAAGCCAAAAGAAGACTGTCACGGTTGGATACCTGCTGCTTGCAGTTGAAGGACGCAGATGGCTGTGCTAAAAAAAATTCTGTGGTATTTCTGCAATTCTTTACTCTACTGAACAACATTTTGAGTGCTTAAACTTTTGTGCTAGAATTCTAGAAATAAGGAGATGCTTAGAACTGCATATGGAGTGTCTCACCACATCAAGATTGCATATGCTGCCCCTTTATGATAGAATAGGATGCAATCATAAATAGTTACAAATGGATTGTATAATAAATGTTTGCATAGTATATTGTACTATTGCAAGATTGGTTGCTCTCTGCAATTTGGTTTGCAGGTGTGTTGTATAAAGTTTGCCTAAAGCTGAAATGTTTATCTCTTTGGTGGAGCTTGTTTCTATTACACCTTGGCTGCTTCCTAGTTCCTAAATGCATATGAACATAAGGCTGCTGTTTAGAACATGTGTTGATGTCCAGGTTAGCTAATAGGTAGGCTAGCCTGTGCATTTGAACAGTGTCAACACCCCTTAATGAAAAACGAGCAATTAGTAGAGCAATTGTGAAGCTGGGCTCAGTGGCAAGCTCATAGCCATTAATTCCAACGAGTTAAATATCATATCATTTACAAAGAGAGAAGTGTTCAACAAAATATGAGCGCACTTGCATGCTTCCTTATGATTATTTGATCCCCTCAAGCATCATTTGCCTTTTGATGTGTTTTTTTGCTTAACAAATACGTTTTTTGCTTCTTAATGTCTGTTGAACAATCCATGAAATGTTTTGTTGAATTTTTTCAGAAACATTTGGTTTTGTTCAAATTTCCAAACAAGCGACTAATGGGCAAACATGTTACACAAAACTCTGGAATTAATTTGGTAATTAAACTATTATTAGTTGATCATATATATTTTTGTTGCCCACTACCTTGTTCCGTAAAAACCTTTGGCTTTTCGACTTTTGTGTTTGACCGTTTTATTCAAAAAATTTATGTAAATCATCTCTAAAGTCTCTTCAATGATAAAATAAGTTAACAAAATCTTTTTGAGTGAAAATGTTGCTTGTAAATGATGATCCCTATATGGTAGAGACACTTATGAACAAATGCTTTTAGTTGTATGTCTTGCACTAATCATCTATGTTTTCCATGTAAGATGTCCGAATCATTTGTAATGCTACACACTGCAATAAATCTATTAATCAGCATGTCAGTGTTCTACTTCTCAGGACATGCATGAAAAGAGAAAAGATAAATGTTGGGAATTAAATCATATACATACATGTTTCAAGTTTGCACCGAAAACAATACTGATAAATGTCTTCAATGATCTGTGGCTATAGCCAAAAATGTTTTTTTTAACAAGTAGCCAAAACTGTTAGAAGTGGTTCTTGCAGTGGGTTCTTCCTCAGTTCTTGACTTCTTTCTCTTTCACAGGTACACGAGGCTGCTTCGCTCCTTCACTCATGTAGAACGAGGTAACCAACGCACACCACGCACCAGAGGGTTCTCCATGGCCGCCGCCGGCACACGCTACCGAGACCCTACCGCCCACCCCACGTTCCAATTCTTCGTCGACACTGCCCATCCATACGCAGACGCTGCAGCCACCGTGCTCACCTCCCACCGCGCCAAGTCCAAGTGGTCCCACCTCTCCTGTCCCTTCCCCCCTCCCGGCCTCCGCCAGCGCTGCCGTGATCCTTCTCCTCTGCCACCGACCGCACACCGCGCTCCGCTTCCACGCCTTGGCCCTTAGCCGCCTCCTTCCCTCCCGCTCCCATCCCCCACTCGTCTTCTCCGCATCTGCAGCCCACGTCGCAGCGGCCTCCCGCCTTCAGGGCGCCGCCCTCGCCATCCTCACCTCCGCCTCCCGCAAGACCGCAACTACACACCGGCCCAGATTTTCAACGCCCTTGCCGCCACCTACCGCCGCTTTGCGTCCGCCTCATTCGTCTTCGACCTCCTCCTCCTCGCCTACCTTCGCTCCCGCCGCGACGCCCTCGCAGCGGCCTCCGTCGCCCGCCGCATCCTCGCTGCCGGCGCCCGGCCACACCCCCCACCGCGGCGGTTCTTCTTCGCTCACTCCCTTCTGCCACTGCAGCTCTTGACATGTACCATCAAATCTACACGCATCCAAGTCCACGGAGCAATCACGTCCTCCTACCGACCGTTCACACCTTCAATTCCCTCCTCCTTGCTTTCCACCGCGAAGGCAAGTTTGATGGATTCAAGATTGTGCTCCAGGAAATGGGAAAATATTCCTGCAAGCACAACGTGTGCACCTACAGCATAATGATGGCTGAGTACTGCAATGGCGGACATGTGGAGAAGGCACGGGCACTATGGAATGAGATGATTCAGGAAGGGATCCAGCCTAATGTAACTGCGTACAACACAATGATTAGTGGGTATTGCCACTCTGCGGAGGTAGGTATGGCAGAGGAGATGTTTAAAAATATGTTGATGGGTGCGATTGATCCAATTGCCACGACGTTCGAATGGTTGGTTAGAGGGCATTGTATGGCACGAGATGTTGAGGCAGCAATGCTTGTGCGTGCAGACATGAAAAGGAGGGGGTTTGGGTTGGTGGTGCCAGAGGTTGTTGAGGAATTGGTGGATGGATTATGTCAAGATGGGAGTTGAGGATGGCTTGGGTGTTTTGCGAGAGGAGATGAGGGAAGAGTTTGTGCCAACTCAGAGGAGTTACAAAGTGTTAATTAGGGGGTTTTGTGACCAAGGGGAGGTGGAGGTGGCAATCAGACTCCAAGCAGAGATGGCTGGAAAAGGATTCAATGCTGGCAGCGATGTGTACCATGCATTTATTAGTGCCTATGAGAAGTCTGAAAACTATGAGATGGTGGAGAAGCTAAGGAAGGAAATGACGGTGATGGGCACTTAGGATCTGATATTTGGCTTGAATATTACAAGTGATGAATGGATGTCAACCTCAGCTTATTGCAGTTGAGAACTTTGGTAAATCACCTATCTATCTTTACACCACTCCTCTTCCTTTGATCAAGGTGCTTAGTTTAAAAACCAGCCATTTGTTCTCTTGAATTTGTTTCTTCATGTAGTTTTTGTTCTTTGTTCTGCATGGCACATTATAACCATTTATCTCAGAAAATTTGATGTCTAGTCTTGAAACTTCAAATCATCCGAATTGGTGCTGACTTGTTCTCTAATTGAGAGGTGTGTAAAGCTTGTTTCAAACCGATGCTAACAGCTAGTGTGGAAACATCATGTTAGAGGAGGTATTAGTTCCATATTCTACCGAGTCACTTTCATTTTAAATATAAGAGGATGTTGTAGTTGTGTGGTTGGCATGAATGTTTATACCTGTAAATTGTGATTCATAGATCTTGAACAAATAACAATCACTTAAACAATATAAGTCTGGTGCCAAATGCTATTTCAGACAATATCATCAGCGTGTTTAGGTAACACTATGAATTTATTTTATAGAAGAAATATTGTAGCAGTTTCATCAACCTAGATTATAGGGTAAGTTCTGTTCTTATGAAGTTTGGACGCAGGTAACATAATGAAAGTGAATCCAAGTTCTGTTCTTATGAAGTTTGGACACAGTTAACATTTGTCTTGTTTAGTTGCTTGGATAGTTTGGATCTCAAATCCATGGTAGAAATCAGATCGGTAAAAAACATCAGTACCTATTACTTGTTGTGTTGCAGGGGCGTTATGATATTTGTTGCCCTATGATGTCTGCTTGGGATCTTCATAAGGCTTGGCCTGAAGCAGAATAAAGGTAAATGTTGCTTCAATTGTTCTTTCAATACTATATGTCATATTCATGTCAAGAAGTGGGATTTTATAGCATGTATTGAAGCAGGAAAGTGCTTTTTTTCTCTAGAGTTTGGGTCTTGAATGAATTGTTTTCCCAGCAACACATGACATCGTTAATATATGGCCACAAAACTAAAACTGGAAGACATGATGTATTTTGTGGACTACTATGTAGTTGTAGACTTCTTTATTTGACTTGCGTTGTGCCATGACTTACCATGGCCCAAATATGTTTGACATGCTATAATCGTTCTAATGGCAAATTTTGCAACATGGTTGCAAACAACTACTTGATGGTAAACCGGCAACATTTTTTGGTTTCCTTACATGGAACTCGTGGCTTAATTAAGGTAACATCGAACTCATAAATATTCATTAAGTACTTGGTGAATTATTAACTTAGATAGATTAGAAGCATGCCTTAACATTCAGAGCCCCTGGTAAACTCGATATACATATAATTCCTCTACTGGATGCAGGTGGTGCCTGATGCAGGACACTCGGCCAACGAAGTAGGTATTGCTGCCCAACTGAGGTCAGCTACCGATAAGCTCAGGGATTTGTTGCAAAAATGAGACGGTGAAAGGCATGCAGCGCCTCACTCCGATGGCGAAATATAGAGGCGTAGAATAAAGGCATGGCTGTAGCTGTTAGCAGAGCCTGACTGTAATATGTTGTTAAACGATGTCACAATCAGAGCAGGCGCTGCTGCGCTGTAGCCGTTAGCAGAGCCTGACTGTAATATGTTGTTAAACGATGTCACAATCAGAGCAGGCTATCTTTCAGAACTGTGGTGTTGTTGGTTTTGGAACATCTGAGGAATTGAAATGTCAAGATTGGGCCAGATCCAATGCTGCCGCAACCCTGAATAGATTATAAGCATATGCGATTTACCTCGTCTAGCTTCACTTGCCGATAAACTTACAGAGTCTAGCAAAGCAATGCTAACATAGCTGCGTTCATTCATGCTGCAGAACAACAACCATGAATCTTTTTCAGGCTCAAATGCAGTAGTGCTCGACTGTGCTCAAGATTCATCAAATGTGCAAACGTGTTCTCTGTTTCCTTTCGATTTCCCGTGCAGTTTTGCACAGATTACAATCATGTCCGGATGAAGACATAACTTCACTGTCCTTATACTACCAACCTGATGATTACATGGGCGAACTCTACTTCAAACCTAACACAAAATACAACTACAAGCACTGCATACAGATTACAATCATGTCCGGATGAAGACATAACTTCACTGTCCTTATACTACCAACCTGATGATTACATGGGCGAACTCTACTTCAAACCTAACACAAAATACAACTACAAGCACTGCATTGTGCCGATGATGTTCAAACTGAAGCTACAGGTTAGATCTTGGCAACAATTTATTGCTGTATGTTTTATATGTCAGTGCAGATACATGTCCAGAGCAGCTTCCTCAATGAGCAAGGATAGAATGTCTTCCCCAGCATCTCTGACGAAGCAGTCTGTCTCTTCCATGCAAATCAAACCTTGCCAACCCATGTCCCAAACACTATTGATCAATGCATCTGTGCAGCTGAGATCCCTCTCCAGTTTCATGTCTAGGCTATCTTTGGTGCCATGAGCGTCTTCACTGCAATATCCATTCAGATTTCTAATCCCATTGCTGATTTCTCTCAGCAATTCCTCCAGTGAGAAGTATGCTGATGATCTGCATTTCTGGCCCTGCAATCCAGTGTAACACTGACTGTTTTGCTGGCAGTGTTTTAGTTCCAGTTGCTCTCCTGCAGCGTCCAAATAGAGCTTATGGTTTTTCAGTTCAACCTTGGAAATCCTACTACATTGGTCATTCAGATCCCCATACACATCAATGCCTATGAGTTCAGCTGCTCTGCTAAGGAATGATTTATCACTTAGGAGAAGCAAACTGATCTCATCTTTTATTTCAGCTTCCTTTGTTGGGGTTCTGTATGTTGATGGGTGAATAGCAACTCCATCAGCTGAACTGATTCTGTAATCATGGATAGCAGATAGCAACATTTCATTGGGTTCACCAGAATCTTTCAGGATGTCTGTAACAGAAAGGGGTTGTTTAGTGCAAAAATTTTGAGCTCTAAAAGAGGTGGAAACAAATATAAATATATTTCGGGATGGCAGTGTGTTTCGAGGTGTGCAAATCCACAGTTCCTTACCGCCCACAGAAGATGCTTCGTCCCAATCAGCACTTGGGCAGCCTTCATCACTAGGTGTTGCGCTATGTTCTGTGGATGGACCGTCAATTTGGTCCAATGCATGAAAGATCTCTCTTTCTATCTCATAAGCCTACATTATGAGCAAAAGAATGACCAAGGGAATAAGTTGAACAAAATATGCACATATATTGACTTGCATGCAAATCACTGTCTAGATGATTTCATCTACACTAATGTCTAAATGATTTAGCTGAAAACTTCTAAATCTAAGAATAAAGTGAATTACTTAATTTTCTGAATCTATGGACAAAAGCAGTGATTTCAGTTTCAATAATTTCTTAGCTTGTGAGTGGTTATTTGGCATGCTATATAGAGGTGTAATATGCAAATACTGAATGGAAAATCTCCAAGCAATGTTGTAAACTCATAACAAAGGATGCATACCACTAATTCATCAATGGTGGAGCTTTTAACATTTCTCATGGGCACTCTCTTCACTCTGGAATTATTAGATGGTTTTGATACATTGGGCTTCACTGAGTCACAAGTACGACTGCTTCTTGATGCAACTGATTTTCTATCACGTCGTTTCACTACTTCCGTGTTACGAGATACTGATCCTGCTTTTGCCTTTGTGACATTCCTCCCTTGTCTGTTTCTTTCACTTAAATAAGGTTTTTGTTTCTCCATGGTCCTCCTATTAATCTCAGTGTTCGCATTTGCCTGTTGCTTTCTGCTTGTTGGAGAGACTATCTTGATTTCTTTCGGGGATTTTGGCCGAGCTTGTTCAACATTTATCTCTCTGTGAATGGATTTCATCGATGCAATCTCATTAATCACTCGGGTATTATATGAAGTGCTGATACCCTTCTGCGAACTAGTAGAATTCTTTTGAGCATTATATTGCTCTAGTGGTAGTTTTTCTGACCTAGGCATCTCCGTATCAAAAGCAGACTCCTCTCTGAATAATTGTGGCAGTGGCCTTTTTGACTTGGGCCTCTCAATATCAAACAGTGCTCTTGGTGAACTCGCTGTCTTAATCTTATCGTCTTTCATGGTAGAGTCAACTTTCGGTGAGGGCAATCCATCAAGACCCATGAGCTTGGCTACCAAGCTTGGGCCTTTAGACTTTTCAGGTTGTATTGCTGCACAAGATGGCAATGACCTGGGCACCACTTTCTTCTGCTGAGTAGGCTTGGACATGAGATAATTTTTCGGCAAGTACCGTGCTGACTGGCTCAAAGAGGCCTGCTCATTATTGGCCACCGACAAGTGGTTCTTCCTGTGGAAACTATCCTTGACCACATTTTTCAACTCATCGGTAGAATTTCTTCTTAACTGCTGTTTTAATCCATCGTTAGCACTTACAGGTAGTACCTGCTTGGCATTTGACGGTCTCAGGAGGACTTCACGGATTATGGTGTCTATGTCAGGAGACTTTTCACCAGTTTCTGGTCTTCTCTTCTTGTTGGGTAGCCTCATGCTCTGTGATGCAGCTTGGAATCTCTCAAGCATCGCAAGGGACTCCTGGAGATCCATGGCGCCTCTCAGGAGGTCCTCAGCAAAATGCTTGGATACCAAGGGTGCCATAACGTAGTCCCCATGGAACGACATGGATCTTTCCTCCCTGTAGCTTTGCGACACGCTCTGTTCCCGGCCTTGGCAGTTCCCACAAACCGAAGGTTGCAGTGTGACAATACAAGGGGCAGCAGAACATTGGACTGTTTCAGGACAGCTGCCGTCTTTGCTTCTGGGGGGAAGGCTCTTTGAAAGGGATCTGCAAACCACTGATCTGAAACTGTCTTGATGCATCACTGTATTTTCTGGAGCAAACAGAAGCTGGAGAAATAGACAGACTGAAACAGTCAGATAGTGAACACTCAAATATTCCATGCAAGGAAAACGTGATCCTGTCTTTTTCAGGAGAGGGAAAATAGAATTAAATAACTGATATTTTGGTCAAATAAGGAGGCAGTAGAAACTTACATTATCTTCAGACAAGACAGTTTATTTAGAAGCTTGTTTGCTTCAGGAGATGGTGTCTGTCTGGGCTCTGAAGATTCGAGAAAATGACTGTCAAGAGGAAGCTGCAAGTAACGGAGATCTAACCTTAGTATCAGAGGGGCAAGCAGCCAGTAGGTACTATAAAAAAGAAATAAAAAAGGAAAACATTCTCAGAGGGGCAAGCAGCCAGTAGGTACTATAAAAATAAATTCTGATGTCGTACGATAGCAAAAAACATATCTTGCGAATTCCTGACATTTGCAAGACCGCTGACCGCTGAATAAATAAAGAGGCAAGGCAAGGATAGGACAGGACAGGAAGCAGTTGGGGAACCATCTGTGCATTCAGTAGCCACCTAGAGCTATCCATGACCATGATTGCTGGAATTTCACATGGGACATGTTAAAGAAGAGCAGTAGTTGCTCACGAGCACTGCTTCTTCTACCAAGATGTAGCAGCAGGAAGGAGTAAGGAGGGTGGTGGTTAGAGACAAACCATTGATTGATCTCCTTGAAACTAGGCAGGCAAAGAAGTGAAGGGCCCTGCCTAGTGCTGCTGCTGCTATCAGTTTGGACTGGGACAAGATCCTAAACCTAACACGGCCGGACGGTCCACAACCCTCCCCAAATTCACAAAGTTGCAGCCATGAACTCCAACTGTACTATATCTGGACCAACTAGCAACAGGAGGCATCACAGCCAAATTGAGACGACCTAAAATCGCAGAAAAAACTGCATATTGGTTGGTAGCCTGCCTCTCTGAATCTGAAGCCTGAACGGACAGAACACTTGCCATTTGCGCACTTCTCCCTCTCCCTGACATACCCCAACTGATGAATCCGAAAGCAAGCTAACCGAGACGGATGGAAGGGAAAGGGGCAAGAAAACTGCAAAAATTGAAGTAAGAAAACAAGATGGCACCTTTTGCCTCTTGGCGGGACTGAGATGAAGAAGCCGGCCGGCAAGCCGCCTGGCCTCAACAAGCTCTCTCCCCAGCTGCCTCCTTATTCCCTCCCTCCGAGTCCGTGTCGGAGGCTGCTGGCTGCCTGCAGCTGCAAGTGCTTGTGCTCGTGCTTGGGCTGCAGGTAGGAGAAGGAAACCAAGATCTGTGGGAAGGAGAAGCACAGCACAAGCAGGCCAATGAGGCAAGGAATGGAAGCAGGGCGAGGACAGAGAGAGAGGTGGAGAGCTACTGCTAGAGTGCTACTAGTAGTCTACTGGAGGTGGAGAGCTACTGCTAGAGTGCTACTAGTAGTCTACTGGTACTGCAACTGCATCTGCATGTGGCCTCCTCCTCCTAGCACAGGAAACTGGAGGCTCGCTTTGCCTTTACCTCTGGGTGCTGGCGCCACAGTAAACAGCGGCCACGAAAGCTCAGCCGCGTCCGTCCGGCTTTTGATGGCTCGGCTCCTTGGGTGTGTCATGTGTGAGTTCATTTACTTTGACCAAGCAACAGGCGTGGCATGGTGATGATATCATGATATGATGATGTGTGGGGCGGGGCCAGATGTCATCATGTAGCAGTGGTGAAGTGCCATTGTATCCGATCGATGATGAACTCATCATAATATTCGTACGGACCACGGGAAGCAAAGCAAAGACGAGGATCTGACTCTACTGTGTGAAATCTTGGCGGCTAGGACTGACCGTGTCTGAACGCGCTCAATCTTTCTTAGGTGTAGGAGTAAATTAGCGTGGGGGCCGGGCCGGGGTTAATTACTGTTGTTAGTACTAGTGCATTGGGGAAAATAACATTTTCTACACAGTAGTAAAACAGTACAGATCCGCGTTTATTTATATAGTTACAGCTAGTTGGCAGATCGGCGTCAAAGTTTTGCCGCCAAGTTAGACCCATATGCTATGCTAGCAGGAGACAAGCGGATGTACTGCCGCTGGCTGTAGTAGGTAAGATAACGCATGCAACACAACGCAACAACAGTACTATGAGAGAAAGAGACACAATTGCTTATATATATATATATACACACACACATGCATAGCTCCCTCTCAGTTGTTTCAAGTCAAACTTGTTGTCTTCCAAATTCTTTGCGGTGTGCCAGCACTGATACATTTACCGACCCTCTAAAACCGGAGTAGTGCATGTAGCCGGCCGACTGAAGACAGCCTGTGGAGTATTTTCAAAATCGACAGTCTGTCGGTGCTGACTGACTTTTAGCGATTCCGGCCAGGGTTCCTAGCGATCAACCTTTTATTTGTCCTCATCGATCAAGTGTGAGTGAGTGAAGAATGAATGGAAACAACACTTGCCAGCACGTTAATTTCGTCGTTTGTGTATCCGTATATGCAGCACTGAGCACGTTCGTTGTGTGTGTCGTAGAAATAGTATGGTCAAACCGAGTTGTTGAACGATCGGATCGAGTGGCCCGACGCGACGACCATGCACATTTGGTGGTTGCCATTCCGGCCGGAGGGTTGCCCCTAATCACCCATGCGATGAACCTTTTATTTGTTTCGACTTTCTAAAAGTTTTGGCATTTTGTCACATCAAAAACAACTGCGCCAAATAAAATAATGACAATGTACCAAGATATATATGGTTCAAAGGTAGCAAGGGCCTACTGTTACCATGTCAGTTAGAAAATTCAGATTGAGTTTACCTACCTGTTAATTTGATTTACATTCTCAAATCGTTTGGTCCTTGTTTGATTGGCATTCTCATCCGTGATCCAAAGCCTAATGCAGCTTGAATCAATCAGCACTTCATGCTAATGCCTGCACGTTCCGCAGGTGTGTGTCGTGCATGTTTAATCGCCCCATCGTATGGTCAAACCGGGCACCCATCGGCAACACCGAAGGTGACCATTGAACGAAATCGGATCGACCTACCGAAGTTGGCCAATGGGCGGACGACCATGCACGGCGGCAGACCTGCATGGATATTTACCGTGTGGTGGCGCTTCAAAAGAATGTATAATAAGAATAGTGTGACTAATAAGAATTGTGATATTTTCCAACAATAATTTAAGCAATATTGAAGTAATTACCTGGATTCATTAAGTTTCGAGTAGAATCTATGTCATCTCCAGCGTGTACATCTTGACAAGCATCAATCCCGCATCGCGTTAGCACCTTTGATGGTGATGGCAGCCAACAGGGGACGTGGCGGGACATGCTCGCCGGCCGGCGTCCATGATGTTGGAGTTCTCTTGTTTTTGCTTCTAATAGGACCCTGTATTTTTAGACTTGCAGGATACGTATGGATTTGAGAAACAATGTAAAACCGGACAAAAATTTTGGACCCTGTATTTTTAGACTCAGGATATATTTTGAGCAAAGTAATAAAAATATAACCGGACAGGAACCGAGTAATTTTTTAAAATTGAATTGGCATAAAAGAACTTTCGTGTAAACCGGACTTGCAGGATACGTATGGATTTGAGCAAAGTTTTTTTAATGCAAAAAATAACTGGGCAGGAACCGAGTACGTGTAGTATATGGACTTCCGTGTTTAGTTTAAGGGCAGACGGAAATTTTTGGTCAAGAAATTTTTCTCTTTTTATTAAATAGATATAGATTTTAGCTGCATTATTTTTTAAAAAAAAAGCAAAAAAAAAAATTGGGTCAAAAATTTTTGGCCTTTAGGACTGGACCAAGAGCTTCCATTTTGCGAAAATATTCTCACTATGGTAAAAATTTTTTGTCATGCATCTAAACACGACTATGCAAAAACTTTTGACACCCCAAAAGTAATTAAAAATATCTTTAATAACATTTATGCTCCTCGACAAGGTTTATTATGAAAATATTTTTTATAATTAATTTAACAATTCTTATTTTATATCATAAATATTATTTTTTTTGAGGGAATCATAAAATATTATTTGGTTAAGCATGCTGTGTTGCTTCTTGCACGAAGACTGGGAAAGAAAGAGAACCCAGCCCAAGCCCAGTTTCCGTCCAGGTGAAAATCCAGCCCACGTAGGAGCAACGCAACAGCACAGATAGCGGGCCCATGGAGACGAGAGCACCCGTCAGGCCGTCGTCACCGGGCGGGCCGGGGGCCGCTGGCGCCACGCGCCATCGCCAACTTGTGCCCACTGCGACTGGGACCGCCCATGAATACCATTTTCCTTCTTCTCAAAAAAAAAATGAATACCATTTCTCGAATCTGATAACGCATCTAATAATAAATGGGACATAATAAATATGTTCCTATTCCTATGTCAGCCCGTAAAGAATCTCAGATCACGAGCCTCACGTGTATGCAGGCGTGCAGTATGCTTCCCTCTAGGCACGTAAGATCCAAAATGTCTATTACTATCTCCGTTCCAAATTCCAAATTATAAGACTTTCTTTTTTAGATACATCTTTTTACTTTGCATCTAGATATAGTGTATAACTAGATGCATAATAAAAAAAATGCATCTAGAAAAGCCAGAAAGTCTTATAATTTGGAATGGAGGGAATACTAAATTTATTTTGAGTTATAAAATGTTTGATTTTTAACCATAAATTTGACCGCTCACTTCATTATTAAAAAAAGTTATGTAAAATATCACATATTTTGTTGTGGATTAACTTCAATTAGTAAATGTTTTTGGACGACTTATAAATTATAAGAGGTGGACATGAATTTTTTGATGGATGAAAAGGTGTTGTGGGCTATAGGCAACTCACTATATACTCCTATATGGGTTGCTCACTATGTGGGCGATATGAGCTGTGTGGGTGCTCACTACTCTTGGCGCGTTGGCTGGCTGGCTATGCTTGTGATGCTGCTCGGCTACGAGTGTGGCAGCGGTTGTGGAGGATAAACCTGTTGAACTCTTCTAAGATATAACTCAAGTGAATATATCATTCCAAAGTTCTAAGGTTACATACTAGTATAGAATAATCTAGCAATTGCCTAGTTGGTGGGGCATAAAATGGAACAACTAAATCTGTGTCCAACAGGGAGGATGGGTAAATTAGTTTAGTGATATCGGCTAGTCAAAATTATTAGAGTATGATCAATAAGAATATGAAAGAGATAAAATTTATGGATAGTGTTATTATAAGGAACTAAGTTTTGATGCTAGATAACATAAAGGATTACATGTGTTTATCTAATGACATGTGCAAACATATTTTCCACGATAGTGGATCCTTACAAGGAAACCATAAAAATGGTACGACCTTACAATGAATTTAAGATGCCAATATAATTTCAGTGATATGAATAACTGTAAGCCTAGTCAAAACTTTGGCCTTATAATATGTATGAAATTTCATAGGTAAAATTTTAAAAGTTATGGGTTAAATAGAATAATGCCACAAATAGTTTTAGACCCGTCTGCTAACCATACCAGTTTAGACTGTCCATCAACCATACCATTCTAGACTTGTTCGTCTCATAAGTTGGATGGTCCAGAAGCCTTGTTTGTATACCGTCATACCTACCTTAACCAACATATGTTGAGAGTATCCAAACAAGACCCATGATATGTAGAAGTTTAGTAGGTGACATGTATGTATTTACACGAAGTGTATAGTGGAAAAAGATATAGACAGATATAGAAAGAGATATAGATAGAATATATAGATGTATAATTAATAAATATAAAGAGTATACATTCTTACAGATATAATAAAGATAGATAGAGAGATTTATTTAGCTCACCATAAACACGGTTTTAAATCCCATTTCCAAATTCCAAAAGAACCGGGTAACGCCAGTTAAATACGGCTGCCACGCGGGCAGCCCACCCGCTGCAGCCGGTATCCCACCCGTTGGCATTCAAATATTGCCCAGGCGGCAGGCGAGTCAGCGGTACGGACGGCCCCGATGCGTCCGCTCCTCCCGGTGGCCATCTCCCGCCGTCCATCCCCGTCCCCTCCCACCCACACCAACACGCCTAGCAAGCAAACCAAAGCAAGGCTGGGCTGCGCAACTGGAAGCATCCATTCCATCCTCTCTCTCTCTCTCAATCGCCAACTCCTCCGCCTTCTCTCCCCCAAATTTGAAACCTCCGAGGCGGACGCGAGGCGAAGGCGTGCGTCGGTGTTCGATCGAGACGGCCGACTGGGCGACGGCGCCCCTGCCTCCCGCTCCGCCCCCCTCTCGCTGCGCGCCGCGCGCTGCGGGGGTTGCACGCACTTGGGCGGCGCGCGCAGGATCGGGCGCGGGGTTGGATGCGGCTTCGGCTTCGGGCGACGACGGAGGTGCTCGCTGGTCGCGTCGGCCACGTCGGGACGGTGGGTGAGGTGAGGTCAGATCCCATCCCACGGCGTTTCCCTTTATTTCTCTCTTGATATGATGAAGGATGCATGATCTGGGGTTGGTTCCTTTTGCTCGGAAAAAGGAGGGGGGTCGTGAGTTCGTCGGATGCCTTGCTCATCGGCGCTGCGATGAGCGTTGGGTGGGTCGACGGGGCCGCGGATTTGCCGGATCTCAAGGGAGATCCTGCAAATATGATGATAGCCTAGATTTTAAGAGAGGGATCTCGAGGTAGCATATCTCAGGGGAGCGGAGGGGAGGAGTGGGTGGGTGGGGTGGGTAGCATGTTGTTTTAGAAATGTCGGACTAGGTTCTGATGCCTGGCTTCTGATTTTCTTGTCAATCTAGGGATTATTTTGATTATGTTGTTGTGCCTGTGATAATCCCACAGTATGATGATAAAATATTTCCTTCTTGTAGTAATCATGCCGAGTGACAAAGCAAAAGCTCCAAAGAAGGGTGGAGAGGATCCTGGAATCCCGCCAGCTCCTTGTGAAGGGGAAATTAGCCATGAGCCACAGAGACAACGGTCGCTCAATGGGTAAATGCCTCATAGCTTCTTTCTTTTTTTCTTTAATTACATGTAAATTAGCATTCACAGTATGCTGTACTGATTTTTTTCTTATGGTTATCTTATCTGCCCTTTACCTTCACTCAGGAGGACCACTGGTCCGACCCGGCGTTCGACCAAAGGAAACTGGACACCCGAAGAGGTATGCCAAACAAACCTTAATGCTTGCGTGTACAAATTCCTTTTGCTTGGTTTATTTACTGATACTGAATGTCTAGTATGGTGCGTGCTTGCTATTCAAATGTAGGATGCTATATTGTCCCGCGCGGTTCAGACATACCAAGGGAAAAACTGGAAAAAGATAGGTACTATTTATGTATCGATGCTATATGTACAAGATGAAGCAGTGTATTTGCTTGCTTTACTCACTTTCATATCATTCATCATTTCTATTTCTATCGAGCTTCTGTCTCTGTTTTGGAGTTATGTATATGCAAACAGAAATAACTATATGAATCTATGCTCAGTATTATCTTTAGCTTGCAACGAGGCAACATCTTCCAAGCTGTGTATTCTTCAAATCTCACTTCTATATGTTGTCACAAACAAAGAGAAATTTTTAGTTGCATTAACTTATGCCTCCGTTTTTCCACTTCTGTCAATAAGAAACTCTCTCTGCCTCTTTCCTTAAGTCCAAGCCTTGACAAAATGCCTTCTACTTTTTCAGCGGAATGTTTTCCAGACAGAACCGATGTACAGTGTTTGCACAGGTGGCAAAAGGTTCTAAATCCTGAATTGGTCAAAGGGCCATGGTCCAAAGAAGTAAGCATCCTATTGTATTTTCCATTTTGTTCTTATTTCTTATTAATATTGAGCCCTTCCCCAACTTGCTTGGGATAAAATGGCTTTGTCTTTGTTTATTAGGCATCTTATGATCACTTATTCAACACAATATATTAATATCAACCTGTTCTCTTTCTGTTTATAGGAAGACGAAGTTATAGTTCAGATGGTAAACAAATATGGGCCAAAGAAATGGTCGGCCATTGCTCAAGCTTTGCCTGGACGCATAGGAAAGCAATGCCGGGAACGGTATGCCACAGCAAGTTTCTTGTTTGCTTTAAGTTTCATCAAGCTTTCTAAGGAAAACATTTTCCCCTTTGCAACTGTAGTCTATACTTTGTGTTCAATAAAGAAATGGCAAATTTTAGTTCATGAGTGCTGCTTTGACCTCTGATGTATTTTCACAGGATTATTGGCACTAGCTGTTTTGCAAGCCAATAACAGCAATGCCTCACTAGAAGCATCACTAAACATTAACTTTTAAAACTGTATATAAAAATGCAATCTTAGTTAACCAGCTCAGTTTTTGATATTACAAACATGTCTTGTTAACACACTATGTTCTAGGCATCATAAAGTATGCCTTTGTAAATTCACTCCATTATGGGTACTAATAATATGTTAATTGTAGTTGCTCTAACCATGGACGCTTGTCTGATTCAGGTGGCACAATCATCTCAACCCCTGCATAAACAAGGAGGCATGGACGCAAGAAGAGGAGATTACTCTTATTCATGCTCATCGGATGTATGGAAATAAATGGGCTGAACTGACGAAATTTTTACCTGGAAGGTAACTATATGTTTTCGTTAAAATCCACCTGTAAAGCTTTACATATGATTGTAAAACGATACCTAATTTTCCAGGAACTATTTTTTATCTTTGATTAATGTTATACTGTGCACTGACAATTTAGAAACCAATATATGTCAGTTAAAACTGGAAATTGACATGTATGCTTCAAGTAATAGTGGTGAACTTAACTTTTACAGCAAGCAAAGGGGGCACACTATTATCTGCTTATGCTTTACTGCCAATTGATAAACACAATGCTATTCTCAGTTTACAACCAAATATAGTTGGGCTAAATGTTAATATTGCATAAATCACTCTCGTTGTTAGTCAATGGACTACTTTAGATTACCAAAATCATTGAATTTGTAATTTCTATTTCCCCTACAGGACGGATAATGCAATTAAAAATCACTGGAACAGTTCAGTAAAGAAAAGGTTGATTCGTACATATCCTCTGGCTTACTTTCACAAGTCCCATGCCTCCATCTGATTGAATGTCCTGCACAATGCGACTCTTTATCGGCTATGGACCAACTAAACAACGGTGATAATGTTTGTAATGCTCAGAACACTAGCGTGGCCTTGAGTTCCGATTTACAAGTAAATGTGGATTCCAACATGAGAGAAGCACAGGACTCTCACTCGTCCTTGTGTCAGGGGGCATGCTATCCTTCCACAGATGCTGTAGGACCTGATTTGCCTGCTGAGAACCATCATGTTTCTTCATCTTTTTTCTCAAAGAACGGACCTGCAGATGGATATGGTCGAAGGATCAGGAAATTCTATGTTTGCAGACGATCAAACTCTTTGTAGCACATCAAATCAAGAAAAGTCTATGGTGCCATTTGTTGTTGCACAGGAAATGCCTGTCTCTGTGCTATCAAGCATTTCTAGCGCTGAACAGAAACTGCAGTTGATCTCTGATGCTGAAAGTTTGAAATCCGAACTTTGGAAAGATGTTTCTTTGCAAACTCTTATTTCAGGAGATACAGTTGACCCTGGTGCTTCTTCAAGATTAAATCACCCAGATTCTTCTAGAATGGACACCGCTTCTTTGACACAGGCCTACCCATTACACACATCAACTCTATCCAGTGTGATTGAAACCGTGTATGAACCGATGGTGTTGGAGACAATCTCTCCCCCTTTTATATGTTCAGATGGTTTGTCTGTCGCACCCGAAAATAGTTCTGAGCCAAGAGAAATGCCAGATTGTGAAGCAGAGATGGTCATATACTCCAACAATTCTTTTGATGATGCTGGCAAATCTGCTAAACCTGGCAGCAGTGATGACAGGCCAGAGGCTTTGACAATGACTGAGAGCATTACAAACTGCAGGGGTCAACAGTTGACAGATGTCGAAGAACCTGTGGCCACTACAGCAAAAGAGCAGTTATGGAAAGACATTGAGACTGTGACAGATGGAAAGAAGGGTGAGGGAGCTCTGTTCTACGAACCTCCTCGATTCCCTACTTTGGATGTCCCATTTATCAGTTGTGATCTTGTAACTTCTGCTGATCTGCAAGAATTTAGTCCCCTTGGGATTAGGCAGTGGATGCGGTCCACCATGAATGTCACCACTCCTTTAAGATTATGGGGCTCTCCAACACATGATGAAAGCCCAGATGTGCTAAAGAGTGCTGCTGAAAGCTTCCCATGCACACCATCAATAATGAAGAAAAGACAGAGAAGTCTATTGTCCCCTACTCCAGATAAACGAATTGAGAAGAAATCTGGGATTGCAAATGGAGTGACAGATATCTCCTATATGATCACGGCCACATGTTCCATGAATGCCACCAATGATGGAAACATTGTTACTGAATCAGTTGTGTGTGCTACTGCTGAGCAAACATCTGATATCAACAAGGAAAACTCTGATGGAGCATCTGAACATGCCAAAGATGCACAAAATGCAGGGAACAAACAACTCATGGATGAGCAACGTTCCTCACCAAATGTTGCAAATCCTAACACTGATCTGCAAGACAACATAGTAAGTACATTTAAAGACATTATTTGGTGATACTAAGCCAGTTGGTAGTAACCATGCTCCTATAAAAGAAAAGATTGTAGCCATATTTCAGTCTTACATAGATTGATACTAGCCATATTTTCTGAGTTACATAGATTGGGCATTGGGGCCTCCAGAAATGCATCTTGATGACATGCCAACTGGCTAAGTAATTTTTCCACTTGATTTCTTCTTACCGGTATTTTTTTTAATGCAGCAACCTGTACGAATTCTTATTGAGCACAATAGCAATGACTTTATCGCCGCTGATCATGGTGCAAAGCCATCCTGTAAGGAAGTAATCTGTTCAAAATCAAAACCTACAGAACTACTTGTTGAAAAATCATCACCATGTATCAACACGGATTACTTAATATGTGAACTTGTAAGATACTGGTCTCACTAGTGTTCTGTTTGAATTATCTGTTCCCTTTGTTAGTTAATCAGTTCAGGGTTCAGTGTATATGAAACTAAGCTGTGGCAGGTTCTTTTTGTCAATATTTCTTCTGAATTGCTGCTTTTGCTAGATTGGCTGATACCCCAGGTGTCAAAAGAGGACTCGAATCCCCATCTGCATGGAAGTCTCCTTGGTATATCGATATGCACATGCACTTTCAGGTAAATCCATTCCTTTTCCTTCATATTCTTTTTTTTTTCTGGCTGCCATTGTCTCATAAATAGATAAACCTTTGGCAGTCAGCATATAATCTGGGGAACATGCTATTAACTATAGAGTTTGATTGGATATGGGAATTCGATCCATTTTCTAGTTTTAATTGAAACTTTAAGTAAACTACAAAAGTTCCTATGTATCTTAGTTTTGAACTGTGCAAGAGAAACATCTTTTTTTTTTAATGTTTTTTTGGTTAACATATTTATTTGTGTCCATATGCTCCTTCCAGGGTTTTGTCAGCCCAGCAGACAGGACTTATGACGCGTTAGGATTAGTGAAGCATTTAAGTATGCACAGTGCTGCTGCTGCAGTGGAGGCCTGTGAGGTGCTAGCAAGTGGCAACAGGACTTCTGATAATAAGGAAAATAAGGATAATACGGATGGCAAGGAGCCAGTGACAAGGAAATCACAGACTAAAATCATGGTGCGTAGCATCAACTAGTTATAGTTTAGTAATTTGACTAGCAAGAAACAATGTTTCCTGGAAACCATAGTTTACTGTTTGTCATTTTTAGCAATTTCGATTTTAATGTTCATAGCTATCTATCTGAATTATCCTATTACAAATGTGGATAAGCAATTTCAAGCCTTAGTGGTGGGATTGCAAATATGACGTTTTATCTTTGAAAAGATCATGCATTCTAATTCCAGTTAATATTGCAGGCTGAGGCCCGAGTCCTGGATTTCGACGAATCTTCCACACCTGCACGAACAGCAGATAAGAAACTTGGCAGCTGTCTAGGGAGATCTGTTAGCTCACCCATTCTTCCCTCCCCCAACCTGAGAAGTTTCCGATAGGTAGAGTTTTGAGAGATACAGCAGATATATGGTATAATTATACATTAGCCGTATGTACATGTATATGTTCCTAGAGCGCACCGTTATTTCGTTACTCTGTGTTGTAACCATTTGTCAGCGTACAGTCTCATCCCAGAAATAGCTCCCAAAAAATACCAGTGAACTGTTGAAACTTCTCTACCTATCATTCAATTAAAATTATTAATGATTATTTGGATGTCTCCTGGAGTTTCATATTTGTGCATGAAACATGGTGATTGTGACGTGGTCTCCGGAGTCCAGCAGGCAGACCAGTCGGATAATGCCTTTCGCTCCAACTTGGTACATCCATTTTACTACGCATCTCATCAAGTTATAATTTGGAATAGAAATAGCAAGTTTTGAAACAACAATTAGGCCTGTTCATGGCCACCCAACCCAACGTTTGATCAATTTAGTAGACACAGTTGAGTCTTGCCTTTCACAAGATTTATGTTGAAGATTCGCATTTCATCACGAGAAAAAAAAATGGCAGGTGTTTTGACTTTGGGTTGACGAAAGTCAGTTTTGTGCTGATGTGACGCATTTAAAATTCCCATTGGTACAATATTATTCAGCTTGGCACCGATCCTTATTAGCTGGACATGCTGGCACAACTCAATTTGCATGTCACTCCGGGATAGGATAAGAGACATTTATGAGACATTCAGGCGACCCGGCAACCCAAATAAGTACTCAATAAGTATCAAGACTCAACTAATGGCCTCAACAGGCTTCAAAGTCGACTTCAGCAAAAAGGAAAAAAATGATGGGTTTTCATCCAAGTCGCATGGAGTACAAAAGGCACAAACATAACTTGCTAATGACATCCATCATAAAGACAGCTTCCTATATTAGCAAAAAGGAAGCAGTGGCATTTCTCTCCATGATCGCAATCAGGTTCAGTCAAGCTGTACTTTCTCCAGTTCACCAATCATTTCCTCAAACTGCCGCAAAGGGGAAACAAGTCATATTTGACAGCAGCAACAAAGAAAATATTCAAAAGGGATTGGGGTCTCCGAGAGGAGTAATCTGACAGAAACTGGGATGTGTGAATACCTTCAAAATTTGTCTCAAAAAGTAATCACCATGACGCTTGGTAGGTTTGGACTCCACAACATGAATAACATCCTGCATAATTGCACATCATATATGTATGTAAAGTCTAGTGATTAGCAGGTATTGTAGATACAGCAAGAACAAGCTGCAGGCATGAGAAAGTGACAAATAATCCCAAAGACTACAATATAAACAGCAAAAAAAGGCTAAAATCCTGAATTGAGAATATTCCCACATATTAACAGAAGCTTTCTAACTGCCTACAATGTGAGCAAAGGTTAAGCAACCAGCATTACCTCAACAATGTAGAAGTCAAAGTCTGCACTCGATACTATCTTTCCGTCACTGTCAACTGCATGCATTTTGTGCTTGTATGTCATCAGGATTGACCTGTCCAAGTATTTAAGCTTATTTATCATACACAAAACCACCAAAGGAATCAGCAACATAAGTGTAAATTACAGTGTACAGACCTTAGTGTTGCTTCATCCATATCCATATATTGGGCAAGTTTGCTAATGGTTATTGTGGAATATAGCTTCAGATAGCTCCTGATCCCAGAAAGCAACTGCTGCTGCTTTACTTCATAGAGAAACAACTTCAACTGAAGACGGTATGCATCCTGTTGCAGCAATCACAAAACTTTTAGAACCCTGTGGTAGGCTAGAGCCTATAGATGAAGGGAAGAACATAATAGTAATAGTATGGAAGTAGTAACAGCATAGTGAAAGGGTATAGATAAATCACATCCTGTAAAAGAAGACTACAAAAGTATAACAATTGCGGTAGGCCATAGGCTTTAGGGTGGCTAGGTAAAAAGTTGTATGTGTTTGGTTCTCCGGCCAGTAATGCGTTGTGACCTGTGCTTTCCAGAATTTCTTTGCTAACAGAAGCTAGCCTATTCATCTTGCTTGTGGAAGCAAGGTTAGGCTTGCTTGGTAAAGCAAGGCTAGGCGAAGCTAGCTGCATTACCAAACATGCCCAAAATTTACAGTCTGGCAATGAACCAGAAAGACCCTATAATAGTATAATAAAAAAAACAAAATATACTGATGAGGCAAACATACAGCAACATTATGAGGCAAAATTACCTGGTTATAATTTGTTAGCGGCTGGTCCAGAACTGGAGGCGATGGTGTAATGAACTTGGGGCAGGCATACGAAAATAGCTCATCATAAGCAGCGTATGCTTCATCATCGTACCTCTGCATCTTTGTCATCTTGTCATTATACTTTTCTTTGAGCTGGGTGCTAACATTTTCATCAATGAGCTTGTTCTGTGGGCACAAAGATAGGCAAATTGCCAACAATGCATACATCTGCTCATTTTTCTTCAGTATCTGATCATACTGAGGGGACTTCTGATGGTACTGCTTGTACTTGAGGATATACAGAAGAATCTTGTTGAATTCACGAGTGGCTTCAACATACCTAGATTTAGTGCAGATATCAGATTCCAACCCAAGAAAGCATGTATAAATCTCGGGGGCAATTAAATTTACTGGTTCAAATGTCTAGTTGCTTAGATGGACAATTGTATTGTAACTATGGTCATAAACAAAGTATATATATCATTGCTTAAGTAGCTATGCAGATCAACTAAAGTAGCTGATGATGTTATTGCTCTGATTACCAGAGGTAATATAATAAACCTTGAAAGTGTTGCACCAGTATGTAATATAAACCTTCAAAATGTTGCAACCTTATAATGCGTAACACCAATCCCTTTAAATTAGTCAACTAAGCTATATGTGCTGAACTCAATGCACTAGGTCCCAAACATCCATAGGCCAAGCATAAGCATAGTGATCAGAAAAGTAGGCTTGCCACACCTGCGCATCATAAGGTTTGCGAAGCCGTAGTGGTAGATGGTGGAGATGTGGCTCCCGATGACAATGGTGTAGACCCCTTGCTGGTTGAGGTCGATGGGCGCGAGGCACTTGAGGCCAGTGTGGTAATCCCCGAGGAGGCAGTGTATCCTGAGGAGGCCAATCATGCTGTAGTAGCCGAGCACCTTGAGCACGTTGCTGCCGCCCTCGTAGTCGTAGCCATCGGTGGCGGTGAACTGCTCCAGGCCCTCCTTCTCCCTCTCGAGGATCTGCGTGATCATGGACTTCTCGACCAGCGCCTGCAGGTAGTTGAGGACCCCGTAGACGTTCCAGGCCTGCAGGTACATTTGATTTAGCAGTGATTCACTGACACTTGCTGGGGGCAAGCAACTGGCAAAACCGGCAAGAAAAGAAGAAACATAGAAATAATTTGGAAGTACCTTGTCGAACTGCTTGAGCTGATTGAGCTCGTCCTCCGTCTTGGTCTTGAGCTTGGCGCGGTACTGGCAGAAGCTCTGGAACTGGTAGACGAACTCGTCGACCATGTCCCAGAGCCACTGGTTGGGCAGCTGCATGTTTACAACGCCGTGGAGGACGACGCTGAAGAGGTCGCAGTAGTTTGACCACGACTCTGCGCGGTGCGCGGCGGTGAGCGGGGAGAGGCGGGCGTGGGCGTGGCGGTACCAGAGCTCGCGGTAGAGGAGGAGGAAGACGTGGTCGCCGTCGCAGTAGGGCGCGACGGCCTCCGCCGAGGGCCAGGGCGCGTCGCGGAAGAGGCGGTCGGAGAGGCGCTGGAAGCCGCCCTCGTACATCTGGTGGATCTCGTACACGTTCTTGTCCCGGATGTGGCGGTACAGGTGCACCACGAACGTCTTGACGGAGTCCGGCACGTAGCTGGGGTCGTACGCGTCCGCCGCCGCGTGCGGCGGACCCGACGGCGGCAGGCCGTCCTCGCGGTCGTAGGGGGCGGCCGCCATGGTTGGGGACTCGGGAGGGAGGGGTTAGGGTTTCGGGGTGCGGCGGCGCGGGGTGGGACGGAGGAAGGAGGACGAGACGGGGTTTGCTTTGCTGCCTCCCAGTGTCTGTGTATGGGGGTTTTGCGGGCCGCTTGCTACGTGGGCCCTGGGGTGAGGAAACGGGTGGGCCGTGGTGAGACTTGCATGCATGGGCCTATTTACAGGCGCTTTTGGCGGATTGGGCCGGCCTGCGTGGCGGTTCCCGTTGCGATTTAGTGGGCTGGGCTTGGGTTGGCGCGAGGGAAGTGAGGGCCGGTGGGCGGCTGCCGGGTCGCCGTCGCGGCGTCCTCACGGGCTCCGGCGTCCGGTTCAGATTCGGTGGCACGCACGGCACGGACGGACGGACGGACCCAACGGATCCCCACTGGAAAGAGGGGAGGGAATCCTTCGCCGCATCCGCGTCGGACTGACAGCTCACGACGCTGCGAAAGCAGCCAGCCAGATCCGTCGGTTCCAACGAAGCATCCATCAACGCCCGCCACCGCGCTGCGCACCGGCATCTCCCTCCATCTCTATCTCCGATCCGCTGCAGCCAGCGCGCAGGCACGTTCTCCATCTCTCCGGCAGCCCGGCGCGCGGCGGCCAGCAGCGTCACCGAGCGGGCCACTGTGCGTGCTGCAGTCCCTAATTTTCGCTGCAACCCACAAAAACAAAACAATCCAGAGAGGGCGGGGGCAGAAAAGGAAAAGGGGGAGACAGAGGTGCGCCCGTGGCCAACCTGCGTGGTGCGGGTGGTTTCGAGCACGGGCGAGCGCTCGCTGCCGATCCCAATCCTGCCAGCGGCGGCCGCCCCGCCCGCCGGGCCTCCCTCCGGCCGTTCCCCACCCGCCATGGCGGGCTCCATGGTGGACCGCGCCACCAGCGACATGCTCATCGGCCCGGACTGGGCCAAGAACATGGAGATCTGCGACATCTGCAACCGCGACCCCGGGTATGGACCCCTGCTTCTCCATCTGCCCTGATCCGTCTCACTCAGATTCAGGTTGCTCCGCTACCGGCTGTCCGGGTTCCCTCGCCCTCCGGCGAGATTCCATGCTTACGCCGATAGAGGTCGATCGCGCCTGCGATCAAATGTGGTTTTATGCCGTCTGATTCCCGACGCGCGCCCTTCTCGGAGTTAGGTTCCAGTTAGAGGGGCTCCAGCCTGCTTGAATTCTCAACTATCCACCACGGGTGTCTCTGCCAGGAGAGATCATCATTTCTGACTCTGCAATTTATCTGCCTTGCTCAACCTGTTACTAGTCTTTGATCGTACAGTAGAGGGGATTCATAAGCTCATCATTGTTCAATCATAATTGGGCAATCCCTCGTTTGCCCATTAGTGCTCCACATGCTCCATTTGTTGATTACAGGTCATAATTGGGCAATCCCAGGTTTCGCCAGTACAGGTGCTGTAACCTTATTTTCCAGATCAATCACAGCTTGCTGCATGTATGAGGGAAAATATCCACAAATGATTTTACAAATGGCGAAAAAATTTCAGCAGTGTGCTAGACCAGTGGGGATACCGGGAAGATGCTGTAAACTGTCTCCATATTTTTCAATCCAAATGTTTTGATTCAACATATGGCAATACATTTGAGCTTCTGATTCTGCTGGCAATTGGTTCAAACTAATGAATGCAATTTGATTTTCATTTGATTCATGGCTGGGAATTGGGACTGAATATCAAATATTCTACTGGACCCAAATGATATAGCTTACACTAGGTTCTTAATGTTCATTTCATTTCCCCTGAACAGAAGTTGATTGTCCATGTCCATACATTCATTTCATTTGCTTTCATTTTCTTTGCTCTTCTCGTTTTGGTTATCAGATGTTGATTGTCCATGTCCATACTTGTAACAGGCAATCGAAAGATGTCGCCAAGGCACTGAAGAAACGGATTGGCCACAAGAATCCAAAAGTCCAACTTCTTGCACTAACTGTAAGCCTACCTGCTGACGTGTCATTTACTTTTATATCTTAAAGTGTGGTAAGCTATTGGTAACTGTCAAAGACTTCTTTGTTGTTTTTTATTATGCTTCCACAAAATCGACCACCTGATTTTCTGGTACTGGTAACTGTTGAAGATTTTTTTTTGTCCTTTTGTATCCTGCTTCCACAACCAAACACGTGATCCTCTTCTAAGTTATGTGTTGCATTTTTCTTCTATGTTCAGCCATGTTCCAATTTTTGTTTCTGTCGTTAGTCTTATGTTTCATTGCATATGCAGTTACTCATGCAATCATACCTATGGATCCTGTGATGCTATCAGCATAACTGAGCATAGTGAAGATCTTGCAGATTGGTTTTTACTATTTAGTCTATTCTTCAGACTCTGATAACTTTAACTTGCACGTTTTGTTTCCTTGTTAAAACTACCAAAGAAACACTGACACCCAATAAATTTGGAATTGTCGAAGCTCAATACCTCTGTTATCTTTTTTTTTTTTTAAAGTTTATAGAGGTCCAGGATATTTATTATATATGGCGCTGAACGTTTAGTGAATAATTTTTCATAATGATTTTTAATAGTTTGCTATTACAAAAATATTAGCTTTGTCTTGCTGATGATATCTCTCTATTTCAGCTGTTGGAAACTGTTATAAAAAACTGTGGGGATATACTTCACATGCATGTCGCAGAGAGAGATGTATTACATGAGATGGTGAAGATAGTGAAGAAAAAGGTTTGATATGCTTCATGCTTCATGCTTGCAAAACTGTAGTTCTTATTCTAATGAACTGCTGGTTTCTGATGGCGTTTTGTTTTCATGTTACAGTCTGATCCTCGTGTTAAAGAGAAGGTATTAGTGCTGATAGATACATGGCAAGAAGCATTTGGGGGACCACGTGCAAGATATCCACAATACTATGCAGCATATCATGAGTTGGCGGTATAATTTTGAAGCTCGACTCAGTTTATTGCCTTCAACATTTTCAATTAGCTCATTTGGTTTGTGGTGTATTTGACAAGATTATGATCTTATATTTCTGCTCGGCAGCGTGCTGGAGCTGAATTCCCCAAGAGACTTGAAAAACCTGCACCTTTGTTTAATGGTCAATCTCAAGCAGCCAGGAATATGCGTAGTCCCGACCAACAGGATGAAGCAGAATCTTCTGCTGCCAATGATTTTCCTGCTTTGAGGTGTGTTTTTTTCCATTTTCATTTTGTGTCGGTGTCTTTTTTCTATCTGTTCTCTTCACTTAAGGTTAACATTTAATTCTTTCACTACTGTCTTTTACTATCATATGATCTATGAAACAGTAGAAAACTGTGTGTAGTATTGTGATATGTCTAGTTTTAGATTGTGGTTTAATCTCATGTTATATGACAGGCTTGGGACTGTATTATCATACAATAGTTTTTTTTTTTTTTTTTTTTTTTTTTTTTGCTGTGTTATCATATTTTCCAGCCTACCCCAACTTGCTTGGGACTGACAAGCTTGATTGTTGTTGGTTGTTGTTGTATCATATTTTCTAGTTTCTGCTTTGATGATCTATCATCAACATACTTCATATGCTCAAGATAGCACTGGCATTAAAAAAAAACTTCCCAAGCTGTTAGCGGTAGTATTTGCATTCGTTCAGTATATCCAGATGATCGTTTTGGCTTAATCTGACCTTAATACATTATAACTAGTTTTTATCCTCTTGTAGTCGTTTTATTGGATAGAGGGCTAGTTGCACATTGAGAAGAGATACAGTTGTGTGTATGCCACTGGCTATCGAGTTTAGGATAGCATACAAGCAAAGCAGCAAATGCCCAATAGAACATACAAATTTCCCTTGAGAATAGTACATCTGGTTTGTTTTCATGACTGCATTTTTACTGAATGAATGCATATATTTTCAGCATGTCAGAGATTCAGAATGCTCGTGGTATCATGGATGTACTTGCTGAGATGCTGAATGCTTTAGACCCTGGAAACAGAGAGGTATCAAAGTAGCCTTAGCATGCCTCCTTTTTGTTGAAGCTTGCTGCACAGAAACATTGACCTCCTTCCTGTATAAACTATAAAGTTCGAACCAACATTCTTATGGATTTATTTATATACAAAAGAATCTTCCATCTTGTTTTGTTTTGATAAATTTGTGCCAACTGCTGACCAGTTTTAGTTTTAGAAGTGACCTTCTAATTTTTAACAGCATGCCATACTATGGACTATGGAACATCTTTGTGCATTAAACGTTATGTATAGGATCCTACCATAACCTTGTACTGAGTCATAGACAGTGTGTATATAGTAAGAAGAGCTGATACTGATGCACACTGATAATTGTTAGCATGCCTACCTTCAGTTTTATGTCTATGAACATCCTTATGTGGTTGAGTTTACGTGCTGGGACTCCACTGTGATTTATAATTTACTTGGTTTACTCCCAGTATTTATGTCATACTCAAGCAATAGTGCCTTACTATATTCCTAATAGCCTTTTAATTTGTTAAGGTTTATTGATTATGATTTTTACATGCTATGCACATAGGGACTAAGGCAGGAGGTAATTGTGGAACTTCGTGGATCAATGCCGCACTTACAAGCAGAGAGTTGTGCAGCTAGTTAATTCTACCACGTGAGTGCAGTTTTTTTTTTTTTTTCTGAACTTCATTTTAATACTTGGGAGTTCTCTTAGTGCGATATACCTTATGCTAGTGTGGATGTGCTCTAAAATCGGCACAGATGACCTCCGTAGTTAGTTTTGTCAGTTCTTTCTTGGCCAGGCAATAGCTGTGAACATGGTATAATGTTGCTTGCTATATTCTGCAGGGACGAGGAACTTATGTCGCAGGGGCTTGCACTGAATGATGATTTGCAGCGTGTTCTAGCAAAACATGATGCAATAGCAGCAGGCATTGCAGTTCGAGTGGAGAAAAAACCAAAGTCTTTGCAAGCACTTGTAGAGACTGAAGATTCGACAAACCAGGACTCCAAAAAGGAGCAGGGACTCATAGATATTGAGGAACCCACAAGCCAAGATGCTGCAAAAGAACCAAATCAAAGGTTTGTTTCCATCACTGTTGCATATGCTTAATTCTCATAACGTCTAGAATTATGTTAATAATACATGCATATATGGTTTTGTTCGTACATGCTCGAAACAAGTTAAAAAGTAGTGTTTGATGATCATTTTGGGTTCAGCAAGTAATAATAATAGTGTAATATGCCAACCTTCGCAGCTAGGCAGTCCAACATTTTGTTCATATATGCTATATAGAAATAGACATACTTGTAATTTACTGTTCTTTCTATTTAATTGTTTTTCGACATGACTACTCTAATTACCCTCTTTTATGATGTTATCTGTCTCATAACAGTACAAGTGACCAATCTCCTTTTGAGCAATTGGCTCTTCCAGCACCACCAGTGTCAAATGGCGCAGCAACCTCAGCACCAAAATCTGATCTTGGCATTGATCTTCTGAGCTGGGATGATACCCCTGCCCCTGCTACAGCACAAAATTCACTTGCTCTTGTTCCTGTCACAGATCCTCTTGCTGACTCTACTTCATCAAATCAAAATGCGCTAGCAATTGTCGACACATTTTCACAAAACGGCACTGCTAACAGCAATGTTCAACCAGCTGACCCTTTTGGTCTCAATCTAAGTCCTGCTATTCCAGGATCACAGCCATACAACACTCCAACTCAGCAGCCTTTCCAGTCACAACAGCCTCCGCAGCAGGCAGCACTCTATCCGAATGGGGGTGCTGTGAACCCTGGAACGTCTTACAGTCAGGCATCACAGTTTAACAATGTTAGTTCTGGGTGGAATGGTCAAGCTGCCAACCCGGCGGTGCCCCCACCAGAGCAAGCACTGAATTACGGTATGGCAAGAATTCTCGTCTCTACATCATTTCTGTCTTCAATCAGAGCTCTCTGTATTCATATGAATCCTCTTTTTTCTCCGAAGAAAAAAAAATGTGATGATAGTATCCAAACTTTGTAGATGATCAAAGTGGAAACCTTCCTCCACCTCCTTGGGAGGCTCAGCCAGCGGCAGGCAATGAAGTGCCAAACAGCCAATTGGGAGGCATGCAACCTCTTCCAGGGCCAGCTGGCCAGATCGGCATGCAGCAGCCACTGCAATCACATGTTAACCACATGGGAGTTCCACAAAGCCAGCCAATGTACAGTAACCAAGCAGGAGTCGGGCTGCCTCAACAAGCGATGCAACCCAGTCAAGTCGCAGCGACACAGATGCAGCCAGGCTTCGGAAACCAGCAGTTCGGTTCACTACCACCGACATCCATGATGGGCATGCAATTTGGTGGCATGCAGCCTCCACAAATGTATGGCGGATCACAGCCAGTCATGATGTACCCACAACAAATGCCAGTCGTGCAGTACGGAGCAATGCCACAGCAGCAGCCGATGTATGGTGGTCGGTTGGCAGGGTACATGCAGCATCCTGCTGTGGCTGCTGCACACTACTACAACAACCAGGGGACAGCGGGAATGTATGGGTACCCTGGTGCTAATGGGCTGTCTCAGAGCATGTATGGCCTCTCGGTGCAGGACAACTCGTCCATGGGGATGAGCTCGTCGTACCAGACTACGGCGGTGCCACCCTCCACGGGGCAACCAATGAAGCCGACGAAGCCTGAAGACAAGCTTTTCGGTGACCTCCTGAGCATTGCCAAGACGAAGAAAGCTTCATGAGATGAGCAGGAGCAGGAGCAGGAGCGGGAGCGGGAGCATCGGCTTGGGTCTCCCCTATTTTTGTGATTTTTCATGTTGTTTGATCTTACACTTGTAACATTATCAGAATGTATAAGCTTTGGGGTCCTTTTTTTATATATATTCCCACGCTGTGATCCTATTGATCCCATTTGGATTCGTTATACCGTGTGCGTGTACTGATCACGCGCAGAGGAAACGTTGGCCGTAAATGATGATTCAATAAAGGGTGTGCAGTACATACTTACGATATTGTTCTTTTAGGAATGTGTTACCTTACTTTTAAAAAAAGAAAGAAGTAAGAAATGTATACATATATATATAGGGGTGGTAAAGAGCCCTCCAATTTTAGCTTAGCAAATTTAAGCATCGGGCCCTATTAGGATTGGGCTCAAATACTATTATTTTTTAGCTAAAATTTGTTAGGGCCAAGCTGAATTGTGCTGAATTGTGAAGGAGGTATTAGGGTTATGATCCATTACCACCCTTACATATATAGTGAAGCATGATGTATTCCGTTTATAAAATAGGTGGATTTCACGCGCGTGTTGCCATGGGTACCGATGAGGAATATAAACGAGTTAGAATGTTAGCTAATAAGAATTAGGAGATGTATATGTTTTTTGTTGGTAATGTAATATATGTTAGCGGATGATTTTTAGCATTCTATATAGACAACTAAATATGTGTTAGACATAATGGCATGTGTTAGTGAATGCTGACGTGGGCACTTTGAATGAAAAGATAGTCGGATTTTCTAGTGGATGATGAGTATGTACCATTTCTTTCCAAAGTGGACAAAGAAAGTGTTATGCATTGGGTCAAGTCGTTTCTCAATCACCAAATTTCTTGTGTGACGCTCGACAAAACCATTTTCTCCATCATTTTACTATATTCGGCCAGGCTCTAAATGCTTTCCTCCAGCCTGATAGATCCATTTGTTTTTCCCGATTAATAAAACCAATTAGACAAGATAAACAACTGCTTAGACTTTCTCCTCCCCACCGATGATGGTACCACTTCTTTCTCGCTAGCACCCACGCGACCTCTTCCTTCTTGTTGGCACCCTCGTTGCTTCTTCCTCCTCTTCATTGAAAATGCACCGCCCGTTGATCACCCTCGCCACAATGCATTGCCCCGCCCAGCCTTCTTGATTCGGTGCAGTGGCGACCCCAAGACCTTTTCTAGGAGGGGATAAGGCGTTGGATCAATCGATCAACCCCCCTTCTTGCGGCGAGGTCACTGCATGAGGGCACGGTGGTGGCTGAGGGCGCCCTAGGAGCCTCTTTGGGAGAAGAAAGGTGGATGCAGAGCTTCTCTTGCAAGTAGACTCTTAAATGCCACACTTTCAGATATTTTGCTTCTAATCAAAGCTAGATGTGGTGGAAATCCATATTTGATTGTCAACGTGATCGAGAGAAAGTTGTCCTAAATAACCTTAGTTTGGTGCGGGAAGTTTTCTCTTTGGGGCCGGGCAACTGTAGATTAGAGGTTTCCTTGTGTACCCATCAATCTGTCACGTCTGAAGGGGAAAATGAAAAAGGAATTTTTTACTTCCCCTTTTGTGAGATTTGACATATCCAAACTCTTGTCAGCGGCTAACAATGCCTATGTGTGGTCCCTTGGGACCCCTACCATACTTGCATGATGTGGGCCCCTTTTGGGACCTGAGCCATACCTTAGACTATCTCCAACAACATAGGTCCAAACTAGAGGCCCATTCTATAGTTTGGGTCATCCACATCAAAAGGTCACGCACTCAAAACTCAGCGTTCTCCAACAGGCTACACAAAAGCACCCTCTCGTCACTATCTCCTCTCTTCACCCTTCCCTCTCTCCCTCTCTACCCAGGCGCCGCCGCTCCCTCTCTCCCCTCCATTGTTGAGCATGACCCCCCTCCCTCCCGGGCGCACGCATGCACGCACACACACGCACGCATACGCCGCACAACACGCACGCGACGCACGCGCGCGCGCACGCACGCACGCACGCACACACACACACACACACGTGTTGCTCTTGGACCTCAACGTGAGTTGCTCAGATCGACACCGGTTCACGAGAAACCATTGCCAGTGACATTAAACCAGGTGAGCCAAAAACTTTGATTTCTAGAAGTTAATGAAACATTAAGCCATGTGACACAATGGGTATGATTAGCAGCCTGATATGTAATTAACGGAAGCATAACAATCTAAAGAATGCTAGCTAATCTCCCTAATTAGAGTTGTCATATCTTATGCCAGACACATCTTTACCTTCCATCCTCTCATAGAAAATAATATAAGGCTTGCACTTGAGAACTTCTTCTAAAGTGACTTCTCTGATATTATTATCGCTTGCACAAAACCATGCGAAAGAGCAACAACTTTGTTGTTGGTGATTTTCAATCTTCCTTGCTCTGACATAGGCAACATAGTGTCCCACACTCATGAATGGTCCACCACGAGTGTCCCACATTCATATAAAAGAATATAAGGCTTGCACTTGAAAACTTCTTCTAAAGTGACTTCTCTAATATTATTATCGCCCGCACAAAACCATGTAAAAGAGCAACAACTTTGTTGTTGGTGATTTCCAATCTTTCTTGCTCTAACATAGGCAACATAGTGTCCCGCACTCATGAATGGTCCACCACGAGTGTCCCACATTCATATAAAAGAATATAAGGCTTGCACTTGAGAACTTATTCTAAAGTGAGTTCTCTGATATTATTATCGCTCGCACAAAACCATGCGAAAGAGCAACAACAAAAAAAAACAACTTTGTTGTTGGTTTTCCGATCTTCCTTGCTCTGACATAGTCAACATAGTGTCCCACACTCATGAATGGTCCACCACGAGTGTCCCACATTCATAGAAAAGAATATAAGGCTTGCACTTGAGAACTTCTTCTAAAGTGACTTCTCTGATATTATTATCGCTCGCACAAAACCATGCGAAAGAGCAATGCTTTTGTTGTTGGTGATTTCCAATCTTCCTTGCTCTGACATAAGCAACACAGTGTCCCACATTCATTAATGGTCCACCACGAGTGTCCCACATTCTTGAATGGTCCACCATGGTGCTCTACGACACCAACTAGACGATAGATGGAGTTGTTTTTGTCCTCATTACTGAATATTGGAGAAAACAATAAAATGTTAAAATAAAATGTATGGATATACTTATTGTAAAGTGTTATCAACCATTGCATTTGTTGATCATATATCCAAATATTTTAACATTGTTCACAAAGAAACCTCTACAAATAAGTACCCCTTTCAAGTAACTAAGGAGTTATATTTAACAAAAAGATCATTTTAAAAAGAATGCTAGACTTATTTGTATCATGTACACCAGAACCATATCAAACAACCACCTTAACAACAAATAAAATCCAACTAGAAATGTCATTTAAAAGGTACCACACACAAAGATTAGTGGCCAGACCTCGACGTCAGTTGCTTTGACGTCGGTTCAGAGGACACCATGGCTAGCGACACCTCCCTCTCATCCTCTAGTTGATGTAGATGCAGCTCCGCCTCTACCTCCACCACGAGAAACAAAAACGGTGCCTTTATCGTCCATCCCACATGGTATGTCCTCGACCGACATGCCTGGCCACAAAGTGCATGTAGAACCTGGTGGTGAGATACACACAAATGTTTGATACACCATGAGCACCTAACAAAAACACATAAGGTGATAGCAAGGGGTAAAAGAGATCTCACTTTGAACTCAAGCTCTCAGACCTCGATGTTTGAAGCCATCAGAAGTGGCGCCACTATGTCCACATGGCGTGTCCTTGACGACGACGTGCCTCACCGTAAATTACATGCAGAACCTAGTGGCGAGGAACGCACACATCTGATACACCATGAGCACCTAACAAAAATGCATAAGGTAGAAGCAAGGGGCGAAAGAGATCTCACCGCTGAACTCCGGATCATAGACCTCGATCGACATCAGCTGTTTATATGCTAATTCATGGGAAACCATTGCTAGTGACACCTCCATCTCATCCTCCATCTATTGTTGTTGTTGCTCCACCTCTACCTCTGCCACCGCCACCGAAAATGATGCCTCTTGTTTGACTATCCCATGTGGCGCGTCCTCGACGATGACGCACCTCACCGCAAATTGCATAAGGTGGTAGCAAGAGGCGAAAGAGATCTTACTTGGAACTCTAGCTCCTGGACCTTGACGTTAGCTACTCGGGCATCGGTTCATGGGATAACATGGCTAGCAACACCTCACCCACATCCTTCAGATGTTGTTGTAGCTGCTCTACCTCTCGCTCTGCCACCACCGCCAGATATGGTGCGTCTATGTCGACCCTCCCACGTGGCATGTCCTTAACGATGACGCGCCTTGCCACAAAGTGCATGCATATCCTGGTGGCACGCGGTGCACACACACATCTGATACACCATGGGTACTTGGCAAAACACACAAGTTGACAAGGGGCGAAAGAGATCTCACTACAGACCTCCAACTCCTAGACCTCGATGTCACCTGCTTAGATGCCGGTTCATAGGACGTCGTAGCTAGCGACACCTTCCACTCATCCTCAGCTATTGTTGTTGCCGCTCCGCCTTTGCCTTAGGTACCACCATAAAAAATGATGCGTCTATGTCGACCATGCCACATTGCACGACCGACGACCGTAAAGTGCACACACATCTGATACACCATGAGCACTTGACAAACACACACAAGGCGACAACATGGGGCGGAAGTGATCTCATCATTGAACTTCCACACCTAGACCTCGGCGTCGGTTTGCTTGGGCGGTTTTTAGGGACACCGTGACTAGCGACACCTCCCTATCATCCTCCAACAACTATTGTTGCTGGTCTGCCTCTATCTTCACCACTACCACAAAAATGGTCCCTCTGGGTTGACCATCCCACGTGGCGCGTCCTCGACAATGACGCTCCTCGCCACAAAGCTCATGCAGAACCTGGTGGCGAGAGACACACACGTCTGATACACCATGAGCACCTGACGAACACACACAAGACGACAACAAGGGGTGAATGTAATGTCACTTTGAACTCTAGACCCCAAACCTCGACGTCAGCTATAGTTCATGGGACACCATGGCCATCGACCCCTCCCTCTCATCCTTCAACTGCTGTTGCAGCTACTTTGCCTCTACCTTCGCCATCATTGTCAGAAATGGTGCCTCTATGTCGGTCATCCCTTGTGGCGTGTCCTCAATGATGATGTGCCTTGCCACGAAGTGCATGTTGATCCTGGGGGCAAGCAATGCACACACACATCTGATACACCATGAGCACTTAACAAAATGTGTAATGCAAAAGCAAGGGGAGAAAGAGATCTCACCACTAAACTCTAGCTCCCAGACCTCAATGTCAGCTGTTAGGAAGCCATTCCACGGGACACCACGGCCATCAACACCTCCTCGCATCCTCCTATTGTTGTTGTTGTTGTTGCTGCTGTGCCTCAGCCTCTGCCACTGCCACTAGAAACAATGCCTCTATGTTGACCATCCCACGTGGTCTGTCCTTGATGACAACACTTCTAGTTTTTGTGGGCATCCCTCCACTCCCCACATTCTAGTCACTCTCTCCAATCTAATATTTGTATCCGTTGTCGCACATCTGCAGCAATCTCTATTGATTTGCATGCACCGATCAATTGAACCCAAAAGCTTAAGTTGATGGGGTGAGGTAGACAATTCAATTACTCTTCAACAGCCCCCCTCAGGTGGTAGCTCCCTTAGCCTCAAAAGTTTAATAGGAGCGAGCAAGAATTATTTTATTTTACTGTGCTAGCTAGGATTCTAACTCGAGCCCTCTAGCTTTTTAATCATATTGAGTTGCATACACCAACTTGGTCAGCTCAAAAGCTTAAGCTAATTCAAATAGGTGGGCAATTCCCTTATACTTCAACAATCTCAAACCCATCACAAGTTGTACTTCCTCCACCAACATTAGCAGTTGCCCCCCAAATGCATGACAAGTCAAAATGACATGTTTCTTTCTTTATGTATTACACACTTACAAAATGAAATCCATGAGTGCAACTGCCAATCCCAAACATACCCTTGGTTTACTCTCTTGAGGTTTGTTATCTTGAGAACAAACTCTTTGGCTTTGAATGGCAATGGGTTGCCTGCCATGAATAGATTTTTTCATCATAAACAGGAAGCCACTTGCCCAAAAGTTGCTTTTACAAGTTAACAAGCTCGATGATGATCCATTTGTTTCTTTCCCATATGGTCGATTTCGGAGTCCTATATATACCAAAATGGAGTCCTATATAGCACCTAGTGATATGAAATCCGGCTACCCATATATAAAGCACGCACCCGGTGATACAAATCTCGATCCATACTCACACGTCCGTGTCCGATATGAAGTCGTATCCTATTTGCTACGTGACCCTACCTACCATTTCCTACATGTCTTTGTAGCCCACGTGTTGTGTCTTCCAAGTTTCTGAATTCTCTCTATCCTTGACCAACATGTCCTACCCGAGCTTGCCGACGAGTGAAGTCCATGACAAAGTCAGCGTCGGGCATCATGGAGCATATGCACGACTACCGGATGACCGACCCACCGGTGTTCATGAGTGAAACTAACCTATCCACAACTTCTCATTAAGTGCTTTTGGATATTGACCCCCCATTTAGAGAACAAATATTTGATGATCTGTGTATGCATATATCATTAGTTTTGTTGGTGCTTGATGTTTTTGTTAGTAGTTATGTTGCTCTGCTTTAGAAGAAGGATTCGAAACTTTGCTCTCTTCAGATTTTCTAAAACCAGCAACAATGTCATGAACACCATGATAATTTTTTCTAGTTTCAGTGACAAAGCGAAAGACCGATGGAATTGCACAAAATGTTAGGATAGAGTGAAAATTTCATGCTCACAATTACATCTGTTGGTGAGAAGGCTTTTTTCTTTAAGCCCATAGATGGAAATGAAATATGAAACCTCAATTAGTACCATATTGGTAGTTGATGTGGAGGTAGGGGGTTCTCTTCCCAATATATGTGTATCAATCCTCTTCTATCCGAAAAACAAGCTAGCCTACACTAGTCAATTCCTAATTAGTAGGCGGTCTTTGCAATCTCTCGTGTTGATGGTGCCATCAACAATTGGTCCTCTTAAGGTATCATATTCTAACCATAACTTATGGATTATTTTATTCATTCATAGTTAGAGATGGCAATGGGGCCCCAATCCACAGTCCAAAACCTTTTGATACCCCATGGGGAGTTCTTCTATTAAGGGATTGATATATTAGGAATTTGATCCTTGTCCAGGGATGACAAGGGTGGGGATGATTTCATGGTCCCCGGTTCCCACTTGTCTGTGTCCCCAATCCAATTTTTTTAGAAAAAGTCAAAAGTGGGCGGTTACGCAATCAAGGGCTGTCAAGAACATTGTGAACCACAAAACATTGTAGACAAGGATGATGGAGGATCTTCTCTAATAAACTAGATGAAAAAAAACACTAATAATAAGAAAATCATAGCACAAAAAATAACTAGGGACCTCATAATACAAGAATCTTGATTCTTCTATTGTTTCAAACCCTAATCCGTATTCAACTGCTTCTAGTGTTGGGGATCTAGGCCATGAAAAGATGATATCTACTAGCAATTCCAAGCATGGGAATGAAAGCACACAGAATAACAACATAGAGCAAAATATGTAGAATGTGGATAAGTTAAGCCAAAATGAATGAGAGAACTTGAAGCGAGGATTCTCAAATGAAAAATCAATGATTTTTCTAAAGATAAAGGTACTGTCAACTGCAATTTCCTGCGATGAGAACATTGAGAACAATACTATATATTGAAGTATGCTAAGGTCTCATGTGCCTCAAATGGAATATGAAGGCACCATGCAGAAATGATCTGGCAAAGGTATGAATAACCTACATAATATGAAAATATATTATTACATTTATTACCTGTTGTACCTAGTTTCCTTAATCTGAATCAGGGACCTTTCTACAGTATATGATTTGTTTTTCCTTTTCTCTTTGTGACCTTTATGTCTATGAATTTTGCATACTCTATTGTGTGCCCCGCTAGAATTTTGGTTCATTTTGTGACATTTGAGTTCACCAGTTTGCTCGCTGCCATCTGAACTTGTTATTTGTGTTTATACCACTGGAACTTGTGTGTAGGGATATAGGTAGCTTGGCACACAATTCTAGTGTCATACACACAAATAGCAAGTGAGTAAAGCAGTGAATCCCAAATGAAACACACTTTTTTTGTATATAATAAGCTAATGTGATAGTATGTCCTCAGATTTGTGGAGCTCTCCTAATAATATTGATGTATCGGCAAATATATTGATGAATGATGTCTCCATGGATGTCAGTGATTTACCTGATGATGTTCCTCAAATGATATCAAGCATAGAAGAAAATGGCACACAGAATCCACAATCCAAAACCTTGTGTGGTGCCAAATGAAGATGATAATAGAACAACTCAAGATGTTCCTAATGATGACTTCCTAAACCAACATCTGGGCACATAGTCTCTAACAAATATCTATGCTCAAAAGGTACCAAGTCCGTAGCCAGGTTCCATGCCAAGCATCTTTGAAAAGAAATGTTGGATCTGTTGGTGAGAAGGCTTTAGTGTTTAAGCCCATAGATGGAAACGAAATATGAAACCTCAATTAGTACCATATTGGTAGTTGATGTGGAGGTAGGGGGTTCTCTTCCCAATATATGTGTATCAATCCTCTTCTATCTAAAGCACCGCTAGCCTACACCGGTGACTGGGAGAGTAGGCGGTCTTTGCAATCTCTCGTGTTGATGGTGCCATCAACAGTTGGTCCTCTTAAGGTATCATATTCTAACCATAACTTATGGATTATTTTATTCATTCATAGTTAGAGATGGCAATGGGGCCCCAATCCCTGATACCCCATGGGGAGTTCTTCTATTAGGGGATTGATATATTAGGAATTTGATCCTTGTCCAGGATGACAGGGGTGGGGATGATTTCATGGTCCCTGGTTCCCTGTCTGTGTCCCCAATCCGATCAGAAAGTGGGCGAAACCCAATCAAGGGCTGTCAAGAACATTGTGAACCACACAGGAGTAGACAAGGATGATGGAGGATCTTCTCTAATAAACTAGATGAAAAAACACTAATAATAAGAAAATCGAGCACAAAAAGGACCCAGGATACAAGAATCTCGATTCTTCTATTGTTTCAAACCCTAATCCAGATTCAACTGCTTCTAGTGTTGGGGATCTAGGCCATGAAAAGATGATATCTACTAGCAATTCCAAGCATGGGAATGAAAGCACACAAAATAACAACATAGAGCAAAATATGTAGAATGTGGATAAGTTGCGCCAAAATGAATGAGAGAACTTGAAGCGAGGATTCTCAAATGAAAAATCAATGATTTTTCTAAAGATAAAGGTACTGTCAACTGCAATTTCCCGCGATGAGAACATTGAGAACAATACTATATATTGAAGTATGCTAAGGTCTCATGTGCCTCAAATGGAATATGAAGGCACCATGCAGAAATGATCTGGCAAAGGTATGGATACCCTACAGAATATGAAAATATATTATTACATTTATTACCTGTTGTACCTAGTTTCCCTAATCTGAATCAGGGACCTTTCTACAGTATATGATTTGTTTTTCCTTTTCTCTTTGTGACCTTTGTGTCTATGAATTTTGCATACTCTCTTGTGTGCCCCGCTAGAATTTTGGTTCATTTTGTGACATTTGAGTTCACCAGTTTGCTCGCTGCCATCTGAACTTGTTATTTGTGTTTATACCACTGGAACTTGTGTGTAGGGCTATAGGCAGCTTGGCACACAATTCTAGTGTCATACACACAAATAGCAAGTGAGTAAAGCAGTGAATCCGAAATGAAACACACTTTTTTTGTCTTTACTCTTGTTTCTCTGGATAAATGAATGGATATTATAAAATATTCAGTTTTACTCATCATCACAGATTTCTCTTGGTAAACACAAGATCAAGAGGCCTTTGTAAGCAGATTATACCCAAAAATAAGAAGGGAAAAGTGAAGATGCATGAGAAACATAAGGTGATAGATGACATCCCTATGAACATTGTTGAACTTCTTGCATGAGAGACAGTTGATGACTGACACCAAGTATTTGGAAAACAATCATACTGAACCCAAGATTGCTGCAATTGACTGTGCAGAAATTACTGCCAAGGATAGTCACACTGATACAACAACAGAGCATGACACTAATTTCTAGAAATCTTTAGCATCATCTAGCACAGAGGCTCCCAATGTGAATACGCAAGATTTACATACACAGGAGCAATATGGGGGAAGAAGGTAATGTGGGTTCTTTCAAGGCATCTTCAAGGAACTCACCAGCATCATCATATGGTTTTCAATTCAGAAACCGACTTCAAGAAGTTGATCCAGCTCCCATTCATGTGAATGAATCTTCTAGTAAGTATGCAGCTTACCCTCTAGTAATTGCAGCCATAGACCAGTGCATGGAGGAAGCAGCTAGCCAGGTTCAACCGACTGTTCCAAACACATCACTAACTATGGACGCTGGTAGAAGTGTTGCAAGCACATCATCAACTATGGAGACTGGTAGATGTGTTGCAATCACATCATTAATTATGGAGGTTGTACGGTTGAAGGATCACTGGACATTCTGGCCATTACCCAAACAAACCTATGGCTGCAACACATCTTCTGAGGCTGGTGGATCCGTCAATGGCGTGAGTCTTCGCTGACTATCAAAGAGCTAACATGCGTCAGATGGAACTTCAAACACAAAATCTCAGTGCAACATGATCAGTACAATGCGTCACCTAGCACATGATATGGAAACAACCTAATTGAAAAGGTTCCACTGACATTGCAAGACTTGTTTTGGCATCAGGTCTAGCAAAACTTGCACAGACCTTTGTGCCATCATCCTCGAGTTGGTGTGCTTGGTTCATTGCTGCAGCAAGACATTTCAAATTGGTCTGGTAACTGTGGGCATAGTCTGGATACAGCCTAGGTGTGTGTAAAGGGACAACATGGCTTGTTAATATGGACAAACAGAGGAAAGTATGAGACCTTGAACTCAGGAATGTTCTCAACAGGATGGAATGCCCTCCCGGTTGGGTTTTGCTGGTACCTCTGCTGCGAACCCAAAACATCGATCGCCAAGGCATGGTACCAGTCGACCTTGGTCTAGTGGCAAAGGGAAAATGGTGCGTTCTTTGGATAAGCTTGTGAAAAAGGATATCTGCATTACTAATAGAAACCCAGCTGATAGTGTTGCTCAGTATAGTGCCCAATCTTGCTTACATGTATGTATCTTTTGAATGTCGGATCCAGTTCATAGGTAACCCATCGTCAACAATTCAACCACACAAATTGTTGTTAGCTTGGTCCTGTTCCCTGTTTTTCCCATTGCTTGACAGGTTACAAACTCTGCTTAAAATTAGAAAAAGAACTCTGCTTCTTGAATTGTGTTCCCTGATGTAGTTTCCTAATAATATTTGTTTACAGCCTATGGTTCCTCCAAAGTCAGAGAAAAGGACTCATCCACTTCAAACACAAATTTACATTAAAATCATAAAACGTTGATGCATGTATTTCTTGATCACTAGCTCCTGTAAACTTAGTATTCTGTGGTAAGGTTCAGAACCTGCAAATTCAATGGCCTTCATTCCTTGATGTGGTGCTTCTTTGGAATGCAGTAACAGTTTAATCTTTTCTTGCTACGTCAGGTTGTTCATAAGGTGTCTTTATGGTGTTCTCCTTAATACAGGTGCTCCTAGTTGAAATATTAATAGCCCACAAAAAGCTTCCATCCAGCTCGAAATCATCAGTACATGACAAGCGGGAAACACCAGGTTTCGTCAATTGTAATTAGATAGAAGCTTTTATAATCTCTTTGCATCTTTGTTGACAGCTATGGTACACATGAATGTAAATTCATGTAAGTATTATGTTTGGTTCCATGGACTAGAGACTAAATAAGACTAAAAATTAGTCCGCAGTCTCTCTCAGTGAAATAGGACTAAATAAGATTAAAAATTAGTCGCTAGTCCTCGTATTTGGTAGTTTAGGGTCCTAATTGAACCAAACATGCCCTCGATACTACTAAAATAGGACTAAATAAGATTAAAAATTAGTCGCCACTTCCTTTAGATTTGGAAGGGGCGCCCGGTCAAACAAGTCAGGCAGGTCGGTTTGGATTTCGGACCCGTAGTTTAGGGTCCCTCGGTTTGGAACCAAAAATGATGCCCTCAGTACTTTACTGCTCGTTCGTACGAGTAGAAAAAAACGCAGCAGCCAGGATTCAAACTTCAATTCAATTTTTTTATACCAAAGACTGAATTTGAAAAAATGTTAGCCGCCGCCCACGCGATTTTTTTTTCAATTTTTAGATTTTTAATTTCAAGGAAGGAAGGGACGCCCGGTCAAACAAGTCAGGCAGGTGCAGGCAAAAACCCCTAGCAGCCAGCAGCATTCGTCGGCTCAGAGCCCAAGCCCACCGCGACACGAACAGGACACGGCATGGGCGGGGCCCGGGCGGCAGAGCCCCCCAGCGTGGATGGCCGCCGCCGCGCGCGCGTGGCTGGAGAACGCCGGCATCACGCCGGGGGGACGCCCCGGACAGGGCCTTCAACGCGTTGCCGCTCTCTGGCGTGCGCGTGTCCCTCGCCGAGCGCGGCCGCGCGCTCTGCTCCCTCCGCGTGCCGCCCCAACTCACGGTGCGTGCCTCTCCCTGCTTCCTTTTCTTGTAGCTCAGGACCAGCCAAAGCTCTGGCGTGACAAGTTCTTGGCTCTGATCCACTTGGTCAGGACGCGGAGGGGAACTGGCACACGGGCGCCATCGCGGCGGCGGCGGACGACGTGTGCGCCGCGGCCATCATGTCCGTCGAGGGCATCATCAAGGTCTCCGTCCACTACGACATCTCCTACTTCGCACCGGCCAAGCTCCATGTGCGTACACACTACCTCCTACCTACTACTGTCTCTGTCTTCTCTTCTCCCCCAGTTTCGCCTTGATTCCCCACTACACTAAGTTAGTATAGTGTCTGTGTCTTTAACACTCGATTCAGTGATTAAAAGAAACAAGAGGTTTGCTATGTGTGGTGTAGCCACTCCACACATATCATTGGTTAGTGTTTGGCTACCAGACGTGTCGTCTTCTTCGATGAGGCGGGCGATGAATGGCACGTCACTGCCTAGCAATAAGTAGTGCACATCATTGATGCCAGTCCAGCCTATGCTGTAATGTGATTGCAACAAGCTCCATGGATAAGCCACACCCATTAATTTCGTACTCGTTGCATTCATGCATTCTTTTTTAGCCATCATATTGGGTTTGTTTTCTGAAGTGGAGTATGATCTAGGTCACTGTGATTGGCTAGAACAGATACTTCTAAAACCAGAGCAGATTATTGGGGGTTTATGCAGATCCAAGTCTCTCATTTTTTTATTCTGATGAAATTGCTCCTCTGAAATGTTCTGATAAAAGATTAAACCTGTTTTTTGAGAGAAGATTAAACCTGTTGTCATTGTTAAGAGGGACATCTTTCTTTTTCATGACGTGCCTTCCACAGAAACTCGGTCTATAAATATGTGTGGACTAGATTCCCCATATTGCATTGTCCAATTTGGTGAGCCTGGTCTTTCAAGTAAAGCCGCTTTAATTTCTTGGGCATCTAAGCACTTGGTTAGCATTAGCTGCACATTTTTTTCGTGCTAATCAGATGGGCAGAGAACCAGAATATGCTTCATTCTTTGGGCACCTTCTCTTGTCTTCAGCATTTGTTCTTCAAGGTGCCGGGCAGGTCTGTCTTGACGGTTCTTCGCTAATATTCCCTAGTATTTTTTATTTATTTATAATCAATCTGTGGATGTAATTTTGGCTAATGTTCAGCACCAGAAAGCAAACCTGTAAGGTAGCAGGAATAGGATTAGGCCTTTCTATTCTGTCACGTGTAGACACGCTTCTTTTTGAAGTTTGTTCCCCAGAAGCAACCCTGTTACTCCTACCTAGGAATAGGATAACAGGGCAGTGGTTAGGTTTCCCTCCATGGAAATTTCCAAACAACCCAAGTTTGTTAAGGAATCCAAAGCATCTCAGAAATCCACTGTCGTTCTGTACCTTTTCAAATTATATGCTCTCTCACCGTTATCAGATTCCTGACAGGTTTGAGTAGCGCTACTAGTTCATTTTCTCTGATGAACATAGAGGTAGTATTCAGTTCAGACTCTCTGCATATATTCAGAAAACAGCACTGTACCCTTGCAGAAACGTTTTCAGTCTGTATTTATGTTTTTTATGGCGCCAATTACAGAAGCCATGAAGAATTTTTTTGTTTCAAAGGATCTGAAATGTTGTCTGCCCAGGAGGAAGTGGAGATGGACGGGCGGGTGGTGGAGCAGAAAGGACGGATGACGGCGGTGACGGTGGAGATCCGGAAGAAGGAGTCCGGCGAGCTGGTGGCCATCGGGAGGCAGTGGATGACGGCCTCCAGGCCCAAAGGCTCTCAGAGCAAGATCTGAAGCTTCCTTCAAATTAACCAGCTCCTTGAAAATTAATCAGCAACATCTCAAGCTTCCTTGAAAATTCAGTTCCAGATGTTACCGGCGTTGATGGCCCCTTTAAATTAATCATCATCATGCGTTGGCAAAGATGAAAATTTTCATCTGTCCTGCGTTAATCCCAGCTCTGCTCTGCGTCGCTTTCTGTTGCTTTGCTATCAAAGTTTTTTAATGGATTTCGTTCGATAGCCATCGCGTTTTTTTTATTTTATACATCTAGCCATTCCAAAAGCAACTTCGCCTAATCTTCGCATGGCCATTAGAAAACGCGGCGAGATGGAAGAAGGTCGTGCTCGTACTAGCAAGCAGCGATCCCAGCCTCCAAACGCACGGTTTGCCGCTGCCGGCGGCGTCGTGGACATGGGCGACGGCGAGACGCGGGCGCTGCGGCAGGTGGCCGTGGCGAGGAAGTGGCTGGAGGACCCGCGCGTGGGGTACGACGGCGGCATCGACGCCCACGCGGCCGGCGGCAGCCAGGAGCTCAGCCGCTTGGCGCTGGCCGGCGCGCGCGTCTCCGTCGCCGGAGCCCGGCCGCGTCGTCTGCTTGCTCCGCGTACACGCTACCGTCGCCGTGCGTGCCGGCCATCGACCCCCAACTCCTGAATTCCCGCACCGTTGACTTTGTCTAGGGCTTCGGCATCTGAGCCTGCTTGCTGGCTTTGCCGTGGGTATGCAGGACGCGGAGGGGAGGTGGCACGCCGGGGCGATCGCGGCGGCGGTGGACTGCGTGGTCTCGGCGGTGGTCCACACGGTAGTGGGCGTGCCCACGGCCACCGTCCACTACAGCTTGTCCTACTTCTCGCCGGCCGATCGCGACGTACGTCCAGATTAATTAACCTTCCATTTTTTTTCTTTCTTTCTGGAGCTGGAACGCTTACCGCTAGCTCCGGACGGCGGCCTCCATTCCATTGCAGACGGAGGTGGAGGTGGAGGGGCGAGTGGTGAGCCGGAAGGGGAAGCTGATGGCCGTGACGGTGGAGGTGCGCAAGAGTCCGGCGAGCTGGTTGCCGTCGGGAGGCAGTGGGTGACCCCTACCTGGCCAACCAAGGCCAACAAAACCAGCAAGCTCTGAACAAGGGAAATTTGTTTGTGTAGTATAATTCGCTGTCAGGATTGTTATCTTGGAAATTCGATCTTTCAGAAGAAAATAGAAATTGTCTTGGTAGCTACTATTCCTGGACTGAAATTTCATTCAGTCACTGAATGATCGAGCTCGGTCGTTGGCGCCGATCGAGGTCAGAGTGTCTCCGCTGGATGCGTTGCGTGAGTGTTCACGCGTGGTGCCGCGGCATTGTCTGGACTCTGGATCTTGCATTGCATCGTGGGCCGTTGGTCACCGCTTACTGTTTGCCTATTTATGTCGCGAAAGCAGAAGAGTAGAGGGTCATCGAAAAGCGGTAGGATGCCCGCGCCAAAACTCTCTCGTCTTCTTTGGGGTGGCGTGCGTGTGCAGGTGATCGCTCTCGGCTCCGGCGAGCACCGCGGCTCCGGCGGTGGCCAAACTAGTTTGCTACTCGGAGGAAGACTTGGGAGTACAAGGAGGAGAGGGGACACACGCGATGGATCCTTGACATGGCGCCACCACTCACATGACTGCGCATGTTCGGAGAGAGCCGAATGTGGGCCGCCATGTGGTTGGTTGCGCCGGTGTCAAGCATTTATTAATCCATCGTCGTGTGTAGTTGTCTTCTTTCTTGTCTTTAAGGTAACACACAACACACAGTAGGTAAGATTATCTTTCAGCTTGTACGATGTTGCGTAAGTTCATGTCAAAAAAATGTTGTGCAAGCTGGTGGATGAGAACCGGTGCGAGCGCAAGTATGGCTTATATATGCACCGTATTGAGTAATCATGATTGATCATCGACATATATATATCAACATTTTTTAAGGTGAAGATGTGGTGCATTGAAAAGTCCCCACAACCTGGTCCAAGACTTTGTTTCCACTCTTAATCTTTAGCCTATTTACAGTTTTGGCAGGAAGTATATTCTATACAACCTCATATAGTATAGTGTCATTTAATCTCGAGAAGTTTGCATGAGCTTGATCGTTTAGGTTCAAAGCGTATCCATAATCGACAAAGAATGAGTGGTGTCAAAGACTATGAGTTGTGTGGCGTTATAAAAAAACTTGAGACCTAGGAGTTAGGAGGATGTGCACTAACCTGAAGACCTTGAATATCTTGGAAGCAAGACCAGAAGAGTAAGAGCTCGCTTTTCGTTCTCATCAACTAAAAAAAAGAAAACCAACAATTAAGATAGAACCATAGTAAACCACGGGCAAAAAGGATTAACCGTGTATCAGAACCCGTGGATGAGCCCGTCAAGCCCATCAGCTAGGCGCTACTGCTGCTCACCGGATCCACAGCGCCGCTCGCCGGATCCATACAACCACTCACTGGATCCGCTCGTTGCTCGCCGAATTCGGCCACCGCACGCGGCGTGGATTCGGCCATTGTAGTCAAACCGAAGGAGGAAGAGGAGGCACCGGGCCGGATCTAGAGACGGAGGAGGCCCTAAGCGCTAACTTGAGGGCAGCTAGTGCGGAAAGATTTGCCACCGCCACGTTGCGGCGCCATCGTCCACGAGAGAGGGCGGGTCGCATCGCCATGCGCCGCCACCGGAGGGTTGAGGGAGGGAGAAGGCCGGTGTTGGGGGGGGGGGGGGTTGTTGTCGCTCACGAGGAGAGGAGAGAGAGGAGGAGGAGGAGTCGGGGTAGGTGCGGCGCTCAGGAGTCGGTGGGTGGGTGAGTGATGAAACCCTAACTTCCCTTCTATATATATATTTGAGGGTGTGTGTTGGGTCGGTTTGGGCTTTTGCCTTTGCTACTGGGCTTAGACACAATGTCGAGGCCGGCTCAGGTAATTGGGCTATTCCCGGAGGTGGGCCCTTTGATAATAACCACTATAGTTAATAGATTTTGTGAGGTGGGATCTTTTAACCGCCTCGGTTAATAAAAATGAGTGTCTTGGTTAATCGAGGCTTTAGCCGTGGCAGGTTAAGATTTTGAAAACGCTTCCTAAAATATTTGTTGTAGTAGTGTTCGACTCATATGGACAACCATTGTTGTTGTAGTTACTCATGCGAATCAAACGATGCAAACTATAATAGGAAATGTGAAGAGAAAGTAAATGGTCATCGTCTCAACATTGGCTTGCACTTGCAGGGTTATGATCCTTGGCATCGTGGCTGGCTTTGGTAGTTAGAAATGGCTATAAGTTGGGGAAGTAGAGAGGCGGAAGGAGTCGTTACAACTTAGGGGTGGGATGACATGTCGTGTGATCGCCAGGCGTCTAGGGGGCGGACGGCTGCCGGTTGGAAAATAGTCGCCGCCGTAGCATACCCTGCAGCAGCGAGCAGCGCATCGATGGAGAGCAGCGGCGTGCTAGCGCGGGGATTACTGTGCCCATGCAATCAGTGGTGAGTCCATGGTTGTGCACGCAGCTCCTAGGAGTAGGAGGGACGGACGGGGTGGAAACTAGATGGATGCATGGGATTGGCATAGATACCTAGGGTTTGCCTTATTTTTTTTCCAACCAGGATATCCATTTTCCATTAGTCGTAACGGAAATACACAACATTCAAAGAGTTTTGTATAAGCAAAAGGGAGCATGGCCAGCGGAAGAAAACACACTTTTTTTTTTGCGACACTTTGCTCAACATATAGCCAAAGTGGAACCGACAGCTACTTGTTCAACTAGGGTTTGCCTTATTTGGGCTGGGCTTGTTTGATAATTAGGCTGGGCTGGATTTCTAGATTACCTTGGTGTATTCTAAGTTCAAGGTTCAAGTGATAAAGACTCATAATCGCCTAAAACAGCTACGGAGTGAATGATAGTATTATTGTAATATGATGTTTTGGTTATATTAATTCGTCTCATAATGTTATGTATTTAGATCACAATTAATTTTTTAGCTGGTTATTATAGTCATAGTATAGTCACGAAACAGGTCGATATTTACACGTAGCAGGGTCGTGCAAAATCGTGCCAGGTGTGGGGAATGCGAACACATGGTTGATTTAGGTCACATGTGTTTAGTTTTGTGATTGAGTGATTGTCAACGGTCAACACTTTAATTCTATTTTTCCTTTATTCTTTATGCTTCGGCTATGTTCACCGGCACACGGAGTGTGTCGAAGACGTATCTCTTGGTTCGTGTTGTGCAGGTGGTGTGGAGCTCGGAGATGGTAGCCGACGGGCGAGGTGAAGGGGCCAAGGAGGACGTCTTGGGCCGACGGACCGGGAGGTGAAGGGCGGACGTGAGGCTTGGACCGAGGACCCAGATCGCTGGGCGGCTAGCCATGGTGGCTGACATCTGGGACATCGACGAATGCAAGAGGGGCGCCAACCGTGTCGATCGGGTCAAGACGGCGAAGGTGCAGCGTCCGGATGACTTGGCGACTTCGAGGCGGTCAAGACGGCGATGACACGTGTCAAGGAGGTTTGGTGGTTTGTCCTCAAAACCATCGGTGCGGGTGTCGTGGTTTGGGCCTCAAAACCACGGGCGCGGGTTTGGTGGTTTGGGCCTCAAAACCATCGGCGGGTTTTCACGGGTTTGGGCCTCAAAACCGGGTGGACGCTCCGGTGGGCCGGAAGGGCGGCGCGTGGCGGCATCTGGGAGATCGCGGCGGAGCGATGCTACGGATGAGGAGGCGCGGTGGCCGTCGGATCGACAAATTATCCGAGTCGACCAAAATAGCCCTAGGGTTAGAAGATCAACTCATGTATCATAGGGGTAGTTTAGGAAGAGGGAATATTGGACTATTTAGTGGAGGCTTACCCCTCCATCCCCTCTTGCCTCTCTTATTTTCGTTTTTATTTTTCTCCATTTTTAGGGTTCTTGTTTAGAGGTCCAAGAACAAATTCGTGGCTATTTTGCTGAGATTTTTGAAGGGAAGAGCAGCCCCAAACCTGCTTGTCTCCTCCGGGATTCCTCAATCGCAGCATTTGTGATTTTTGAAGTGAGTTTTCTTCTTTTTTCGTCCATGGCTACGATCTGAGATTCGGGGAGTTTGAGTTGATTTCGAGTCACGATTTTTTAGGATTTGCTCGTAGCTGGTTCTATTTTATCTGTGCAAATTTTGGGAGCGAGTCCTTTTAAGTTGATGGAGATCGAGTAGATTTTGCTCCTGGCGAGCAGCTGTTCTTAGTCCTCGGCTTCAGTCTGTTCTTAGTCGTTCGTGCTTGCAGCCCGGGAACCAGGCAGTGCAGCCCCTGCTCAGTGTTTCCTTCTCTGTTTGTGTCTAGCTCGAGCACAATAATCGCAGGTGGCAGTGCAGACCCTGTTCGCCTTCGTGAGTTTTGAGCGGCGGCGCGCAGCTCGTCAGTCTGAGTTCTGTGCGTACATCCAGCACCAGTCTCGTGCTCAGGTCAAGCGGTGGCCACCAAAGTTGCTGCAGTAGTGCTTTGCTCGTCGATTTATGTTCGTCGATTTCAGCATCACGTGAGCAGACCAACGCTGCTGCCCTCCTATTTTCTCTGTTCGTCAGGATTTGTTTTCGGTCTCGTGCTCGGAGCTTTCAGCAGTGCGAAGAGCAACCCCTGCACTGCAGTTTTGATTTTCTCGATGCGTGCGTCCTTCTGAACTTACGAATGAGCATGATTTGGTGGTGTGCAGCAGCTCAGCAGCTTCTCATCAGCAGGTGTTGATCTGAGCAAGGTAGGAGAGCAGACCCTCCATCGATTTTCTCCAGCACGTTCTTGATTAGTGAGTTGTCTTGTCAGGCAATAGCAATTGGTTTTAGGGGCTGTTTGGTTGCTTACGGCAATCCGCCACGCCACCGTTGTGGCGGCCACGAGCCGCGGCGGACGATTCGTCCGCCACACTCCGCCACAACCGACATGCAGTTATTGCGAGCAGCGGCATGTGAAGCTGTGACAGATGCGTACGGCGGTTGGCTGTTGTCCCTGCTGCTTCCTTGTTCGGGCCCACTCTCTCTCTAGTGCAAGTCCGTTTCGAGACTGGCTGCTGTACTACAGCCCAGGAGTTCTGCAGCTTTTTGACAAATATGGCAGTGTAGCGGCGTGGCGGCGGCACCGATCAAACAGCGCCGACGTGCCGTGGCGGCCGCGAAGCGTGGCGTGGCGAGTTGCGGTCAGCAACCAAACAGCCCCTTAATTTCCTCTCAAGCAACTTACTACTTGCTTCCGTGATGAGTCTTGGAGGTCACTAGTACATGCGAAAGCTAATTCCTTTGTTTCTTGCATCTCGAGGTGGTGTCCAGCTCTCACCAGAGATTCTTGTTTGCTTGTCGTTCGTGGTCAGGTGCTGCCTCCCCTGTTCTTCTTTGCAGTCAGTTGTTCATCAAGCTTGGTCTTCAGTTCGTTAGAGATCAGCAGCGGTAGTGTTCCTCTTTTGAGTTATCTTCTAGTCGCAAATTTGTTTCCTTTCTAATCACACCCTTTTAGCTGCGCCCGTTGGGCCGGCGATATCTGTATGTGTGCCCCCGTAGGCGTTCGGCCAAATGTTTTGGCTAAAACGTGCTTTGTATTCAAACTCGACTTCCCTTAATGAAATACGTGCTAAGTGCACGCTTTTCGAAAAAAGATATTTGTTTATTGCAGATCGGTGGCAACCAGCAAAGTGCAGCTCGTGATTGCTATGAGCTCTAGTTTTTGATTGGTCAATAGTTTGCCACATCGTGATCTAAAATCAAGCACTTTGATTTGTCACTTTCAAGCTACAGTAAAAATCTTTGCATGATCACAGCTTGAGTGTCGAGCGTGGATTGACTTTGTTTTTCTCTCTTGCTAATTGATCCACGGTTTATTCTTTCGAACTCCGATTTGAGATCCGATTTTTGCGTTCGACTCTTTGAGCCCAACACTTCGCGTTTGATATCTTGCTACCGGTTAGCACGTGTATCACTCGTATCTTTATAAGTTCGCTTTTGAGGTTGGGGGGTTAAGCCGATGACCCAAAATTGAAAAGGAAAATCGAGGCTCCCATTCACCCCCTCACGGTCGCCGTTTGGTCCTTCAGGGGAATTACAAAGAAGAATCGCCATATGTCACTGGTATGTCCACATTTTATTCACCATCCTCTCTCTGATCAGCTTCACTTCACGCCTCCTCTACACGGTACACCCAACTGTTCTTCTGCGTCCTGCAGTCAAGTCAATCCCCACGCCTGCAGCAGAAAACCAGAAAAAATCCCAATGTGAGAACCGACACTGCTGGTTAGTTCATTTAGGTGCCTGCGAATGCAAGAATTAACCGTGTGCACCGGACCTGGATCCTGCCGTCGGACGTCCCGACGACGAGGACGTCGCCGTCGGCGTCGACAGCCATGCACTGGACGCGGGACCCGGGGCCGCCGGCCTGCAGCGTGCCGATCCTGGCGAGCTTCTCCCTGGACCAGATCTCCACGGTGGCGTTCCTGGCGGCGACGTAGACGAGGTCGGCGCTGACGACCAGCGACCGCGCCTCCGCCGCCGTCGACATGGAGCCGACGAGGCCGTAGTTGGCGCAGCTCCACACCTTGACGGACGCGCCGCCGTCCACGGACGACGACGGGACGCTGCCGGTGTAGAGCAGCCCGTCGTGGACCTGCAGGGCGTACACCGGGCTCGCCTTGCCCAGGATCCTCTTGTTGCCGGACTGGATCACGCCCAGCGTGCCACTCGCCAGATCGATCTCCTGCCAGTACAGTACGTGCCATCGACCACGGTCAGTACAGACACTAGTGTTTTTGCTCATTCGGTCCATGAGGATTTCGGCGACGACAGACCTGAATGCTGCCGTCGTTGCAGCCGCAGAAGAGCTTGCCGTGCACCAGCGCCATGGACCTCACGTACTTGTTTGGGTTCAGGAGCTTGGAGTTGCCGCTGTTCCAGCTCAGCACCTTGACGCCTGCGCCCTGCGGCACGAAGCAGGCCACGGCGTTGGCGACGGCAAGGCTCTGCACGGGGTCTCTCGTGTCATGGACCTCCACGCACCGGAGCCCGCCGTCCCGGAACTGCCACACCTGCTTGCTCACAACAACAACAGGTCAGATCAGATGTATACTAGCTAGTCTGAATGTTTTCGTGTGGTGTCGTACGTACCCTTATACTTCTGTCCAGTGACCCACTGAAAAGCTTGTCCTCCGAGTACAGTACTGACAAGCTGGTGATGGCCTTGCTGTGCTCGTGAGACTCGTGGACAAGCCGAAGGATGTTTTCGCTCCCTTCCCATACCTTGAGGGTGCCGTCGGAGTGGCCGGAGAAGATGTAGTTCTTGAGGTACACGACCGACGTCACCTCGCCGTTTGCGCTGCAGTCTACCTGGTTGATCTCCTTGTGGCTCCACATGTCCTGCAATGCGGAATTCAGAGAGATTGGAGACAGCTGCAGTGTATATATAGGAGCTGAAAAATTGGGGATGCAGGATCTCGAGGCATTACGACGCTGGATTCCTGGCCGTCTGACAGCAGCTTGAGCATCTCGAACGCGAGGCCGGACGATTTCTTGAGATCCCTCAGCGTCTTGAGCACGTCCTTGATGTACGTCGTGATGTCGTGCATCCCTCTGCAAAAGAAATCGCATTGCGATCGATGTTCAGTTCAGAAGAATTTGTGTGCACAAGAGAAGTCGGCCGAAACCCACCGCGGTCGTTCATGAAGCTCCTAAGCGCGACCATGGCGAGCACCCTGTCGCTGCCGTGCTTGGCGGAGCGGAGCACGACGACGAACTGGCGGAGCAGGCAGACCCGGGCGGCCCCGAGGACGCCCGTGTCGGGGAGGAGGGAGAGCATGTACACGAGCCAGGTGGCGCACACGAGGCTCGTCGTGAAGAGCTCCGCGTTCTTGCTCCTCAGGCACTCGGAGAGGGCCTCGAACACCAGGCCGAACTCGTGGCTCACCACCGCGTACGCCGCCTTCCTCTCCCACTCCGACACCGCCTTGCCTTCCTCCTGCATGCGCTCGAGATCATCATTTTTTAGTCATGGCGAACGTGCGCTCGAGATCGAATTCAGCGGCGTCGAGTCGATCGGCCTATACCATTTTCGTCCTCGGCGTCTGCGCGAGCGTCCTGCGACTGGCGGTACCGTTCCTTGACCCTGGCCAGCTTGAGCAGCGTGGACCGGGCGAGCGGCCTCCCCGACGACGAGAACTTCCCCGGCAGGAACATGATGGTCTCGGCGGCCAGGAGCTGGCACCGCGGGAAGTCGGCGTTCTTGAGGCACTGGATCAGGCAGTCCAGGGCTTCCTCGCGGTACATGCTGATCTTCCTCGGCTCCACCAGGAGATCCAGCTGGAGGAGCAGCCCTGCCACGACAGGGCTGTGCTCCGGCGGCGCCGACTGCAGGTACACCAGCAGCGTGTGCATCATGCTGAAGGAGCCGCCGTCCTTGATCGTGCGGAGAAGACGCTCCGCCGCCGATCGCCTGATCATCATTCCTCCATGAGATAGATAGATACATGAACAATGCAAGTTGATAACAACCATGGTACGTACTTTTTCAGCTTGAGCAGCTCGTAGAGGAAGCGCACGATGTCGATCTTGTCGGCTTCGCCCACGGCGTGGAAGGCGTCGAGGACGGCGCCGAGGGACGCCTTCTCGGCGATGATGCTCCGGCAGTGACCGTCCTCCCAGATGCACCTGAGGAGGATCCGCATGGCGGCCAGCCTCTCCTCCACCGGCTCGGCCTCCAGGCTCGCCGCGAGGCTCCGAATGAACCTCTCGGACAGCAGCGCGGACCTGGGCACCGGCGACGTGGAGCTGTCGGTCGCGCCGGCGGCCTCGACGAGGATCTGGCTGAGGAGGATGACCGACGCGGCCTTGGGGCTGACGCACATCTTGAGCGGGTCCTCGTCGCCGCCGCGGCGGATGGTGGCGACGAGCGCCTCCGCCAGGTCCATCTCGACGAGCTGCTCGGGCGCGGGCGAGCAGGCAGATGAGCACGGCGGCCTCCGGCAGTCCCTTCTTGAAGAGCGCTGCGAGGCAGTCGACGTCGGAGTCGACCCTGGTGAGCGTCTGCACGACGGCGTCGTCCCGGGACGCGAGCTCGGCGAGGAGGAAGACGGTGACACGCAGCACCTGCGCGCTGACGGAGTTGAAGAGGATCTCCACGAAGCCGTTGACGACGGCGGGCCTGGCGAGCGCGGCGAGAATGGCCGGCTCGGTCTCGGCGCCGCCGGCGGTGGCGTCACGCCAGAGGCGCTCGATCTTGAGCACCGAGCGCTCGGACTGCGCCAGGTCCTCGGACGTGCAGAGGCAGGACACGGCGGCGCGGAGCTCGGCCACGGCGCTCTCGAGCGACGCCTGCGCGATGACGCTGGTGGGCGACGGCGCGCTGGCGCTGGTGTTGGCGTCCGGGGACGGCGACGAGGTGGCGGCCGGCTTGACGAACGGCGTCGGCGTCGGCGGCGTCGCGGGGCTGTCGCCCCCGCCATGCCGGTCGTGGGCGTGGGCGACGGCGAGCGCCGCGGCGGCTGCTGCTGGTCCCGCCACGCGCCGATGAGGCGCTTGAGGACGTAGTTGGTCTTGGGCAGGTGCGCGCCGTGGAGGCGCTGGCGGGTGATGGGGCAGGTGGCGTTGCCGCGGTCCAGCCACTCCTGGATGGCGCGCCGCTCGTACGTCTGCCCGGTCTCGAGCGTCACCGGGTCGTCGAACACCTGGCTCGTGATCGGGCACACGAAGTCCTTGGGCGTCGGCAGCGGCCCCGCCGTGTCGTCGTTGCTGCCGCGCGCTGGGGAGCTGCTGCTGCTATATGTATGGGTACGTGTTAGTGAAATCAGTCGCCTTGAGAGCATCGTCAGCAGCTGTGATGGCGGCGGCGGCGGCGGCTTGCGGCTTACCTCGCTGGCTCCGGAGACAGCCGGCCGGCGTCCGCGCGCGGGCGTGGCTGCTTGGAGGACGCTGGCGGCGCCGCGATCTTTTCCTACGAGACAAGGCAAGCAGCATTGGCAACTCAAATCAAATGAAAACCGCGCGCTGGAGCTGTCAAGCTTGGCATTGGTTTGATCGAGCAGATAGATTCCCTTGTCAACGCACGCACGTTCCTAGGATTGACCAATTCACTGCATACATGCGTGTTCAAATGCCAAAGTTTGCAGCTTCCTGTAGCAGAGAGGGGGACGAATCACACTCGAATATTCAAGTGGCAACTCTCCTGCGATGATGCCGATGAATTTTAGACAAAAAAAAAATGGCTCGTCTGAGACGTACTAGTTCCAGTAATTACATATTGTACACATAATTTTATTTTAACCACTCCTATAAGGTGCCTATTTTTTTTAATATTATTTAGAGAACATATAGTTTTTTCATTGCTTGACTATATAATTGTTTTTTAAAATTGGTCCTTTTTTTATGCCGAAATTGGTCTTTTTTTTTTTAGAATTTAGAATTACACAGTACAACGCAGACACTCACAATACGCACGCACACTCATCCCTATGAACACACGTACGCAAACCCTACCCCTATGAGCACTTCCGAAGGACTAGGCAGCTGGCAGATCTGGAGATTCTCGAAGTCACCATAGGCGCCTCGTCGTCGGCGGGGAGGTCATTAAACCCACTTAATGCACAACGCCCGGTAAATCCAGGAAAATCCCAAGAAAAAGGTCGCGAGCACCAGGGATTTGAACCCCGATGGGTAGCGTCCCCACTGGACCCGTCCTACCATTGCACTACAGGCCAATGATTGTGTAAGATTGTTGAGTAAAAATCCTACATCGGAAACATACTAATTGTCGATGTAGTTCCAAAAAAAAAAATGGTTTACGTGGGCTGGAACTAGTCAATAGGAAATCACAGATATCTACTAGGCCCCGAGGCATCACCAAGAGAGGAGGAGCCCAGGCAAGGGCCCAGGATAGCTGGGCCCTGGGTCCGCCTATGATAATAAAATAGTTTTATGCTAAGTGCACTGTCGATGAATTTTAATTATCTGGCACGGTAGTTATATTTTTGAACTTATTTTGTAGCAAGTGGAGTGATTGTTTTTCTACATCGGTAGGTGATCCAACTCTTCTGAACACCTCAAGGCCGGCGTTGACACTGGTATATTTTGCGAGCACGGTACAATACGACCCCACTTAACACATAAAAATCCATTGGTTAATATCACTTGGATGGAACAATAACTTGGATTGAACAACCAACTCATATACCGATGCATTGAGTGGATTATATGCAGGATGCTACTCAAATGGTTTAATTGGATGAATTCCCATGTTTTAAAATTACTCAATGGTTTTCTCTAATCATGTTCTCGGAACATTTGTTAGGCAAAAGGGTCCTGAACCTACATTTAAGATTAGTTTGTCCAATCTTAAATAGCTGCCATGTTACCTAAAAAAATGAAAATCAAAACAAAACAACCGAGAGCACAATTTTAGCGCAAGCATCCATCCAGACTTCTCGTTTTCCTTGTGTACACTGAAAAAGAAATGACCTAGAATCTCCAAACTCTAATCATGCACTGAGATGCTAGTAAACACATTAACAACTACTAGTAAGCTCTTGCGTCTTGATGGACGCCAATGCAAGTTGTAGAGCACGCACCTCTTTGCTGGCATAGAGCTCCGAGGAAGACTCCTCCATGCTCATGCTGTCGTCTGATGGCACGGCCGGCGACCGGTAGTCCGCTCGGATCCTTGACCCCGGGCTCCCTCTGACCATCGGCGGCGCTTGCTGCTGCTGCACTATGAGGTGCGGCGGCACGCGCTGCGGGTACAAGCTCGGCGGCCTCATGAGGTCCCTCCTGCCCCTGATGCTGCTCTGCCGCCGCGGGTAAAGATCGCCCTCCATCTCCGCCCACATCGGCTGCAACAGGTGATCGACCATCAGGACGTCATGTGTGCTTGCTTAAGGATAGGTAGGCGTATGGGGTTGATGTACAAGAATTGAGCGTTGTGTTGCGGTATTACATTGTCCCGTATGTCGCTCTGCGAGCTGGCAGTGGACTCGTCGTTCTCCGGCGCGGCGTCCTCGTCGCCGCGGATGTCTTCGTCGGCCCCGACTCCGAACACGAGCTCCGGAGGAGGAGGCGACGGCGAGACCGCCGTCGATGATGGCTCGCCGGCCTCGAGGATCTTCTTGAGGTAGAGCGCGTACGCCCTGCAGTTGGCGTCGAGCACCTTCTCGTACTCCCGCTCCAGCGCCCGCATCTCCTGCGCTTGCGCCCCGCTCATGAGCGACAGCACCCGCATCGCCGACACCGCCGTGGCCTCGTCCGATCTGTTGTCCTCGTTCTTGGCCGCGGCGGCGGCAGCGGCCGAGGCGCGGCGCGCGGCGAAGTGGCGCATGACGGGGAGCAGCCGCGGCGCGAAGAGCGCCTCGAAGGCGGCGGGCGCGAGCTCGTGCCGCGCCAGCGCGGGGTCCAGCGCGAAGAGGTCGAGCACGGCGGCAGCGGCCGACGCCCCACCGCCGCGGCGCGCGGTGCGCGCCAGCGCGAGGAGGAGGCAGGAGAGCGGCGTGGCGGCCGGCAGCGACCGCAGCAGGCGCTCCGCGGCGCGGAGCGACGACGGGGACGGGGACGGCGAGCCCGAGGCCGCGGTGTCGAGCGCGTCCGACACGAGGGACAGCGCCTGGGCGTGGCGGCCGGGTGCTGCTGCCCGCCGCCGCCGTCCGCGGCCGCGGCCGCCGAGGGAGGTGCCGCCGGAGGAGCGGGTCGGCGATGAGCTCGGCGAGGAAGGCGGTGGTGTGGGACACGATCGCGGAGTAGGTTGGCATCGGCCCGGCCATCGCGTCGCGCTCCGGCAGTGGGGGCGCACGGCGACGGGGACGGGTTTGTTCTGAGGTGAAGGTGGACTTGGCAAGCGGGTCCGAGGGGCGGGAAATGACCGGAACAGGCACGGGTGGGCCCGGGTCGGTGTGAGGAGAAGCAGGGGCAGGACGGGTACTTGTGCTCCGTTGTGGGTTTAAATTATGGCGGGAGAGGAGACTGACTGGGTTCCCGGCCGGCAACGGCCGGCCGCCCGGCGGCGTGACGCGTGGAGAGAGACAGGCGCTGGTTGGCCGTGTTGGGAAAGTCAGATCCTGAGAAAGGGTTGGAGAGCAGAGTGTGTCCAA